>NJRQ01000279.1:254047-271720 GCA_003063805.1 Aphaenogaster ashmeadi
GGGGGGGGAGGGAGGGGAGATGTGAAAGACAGATGCACGGTTTCGCGAACGCGGATAACTTGTTGGCGAATAAATCCACGCGGTGCGTGCGCGTTAAGTAGATTACAGCATAAAGTACGCAGTTATTGGCCACTTGAGGGATGTTCATTCTCGTCATAAAATGATTTAATGCTTCGTTAAAAATAGCGTGCCTCTATCAGTCCAATTTATCGATTCTATCTATCAACTCAGAGAAAACTTAAATTGCAAAAACTTCTATACTTCCACCAGTTCGTAATTTCGAAACCACGCAACTTCGTCATTTTTAATCTTCAAACGAATACCGACTGCAAATAGGTCGAAGAATCCGTAGTTTTGAGACATCTTGTATAGAGGCGATTTATCATTGGTGCGAGATCGGACAGGAGGAAGTAGAGACAGACCGGTTAGCTGGAGAAACCGCATAATAGCGACCGTAGAGAAGGAGGATGTGGAAATAGAAAGAGAGGGATTTAGATAACGGAGAGGCGGAAAGAGGGACGGAGGGGGAGGTAGGAAGGGTGGGTGCTGGGGTAACGGCTGCATTGCCATCGCGTGCATTATTGAACGCCATAGTGGTGAACGAGAGCGCTGCAGTATTCCGTACGTGAGATTGGCCATAGGCGATGCCTCATGGTGATCCGCAGGGAGCAGGAAGGGTACATGCGCGAAGGTTCGATTTAGGGGGCAGCCGGGAATTATAATCGTACTTTAATCGGATGTATCTGCTGCAAACGGGCGCGGATGCGCGATTGCGATCGACGGCTGGTCGGTCCGTTGCAAAGTGCGTTCCGCTCTCGTATCGGATGATTCGTTACGGTTTATCGCGAATACCGATGTATAGGCTGTACGCTGCGCCTGTAATATAATTAGAATATGCGTTGAAATACTGAAACAATATTGTTACCACATTGTGCATGATTAGTTCGAGCATGTTGCGCGATATGAAACTGGCATTAGCTGGAAAAATCAACCTAAACCTTGTATTACAGAGAATATAGCTTATTATCTAATGCACACGATATTATTTAAGTAATTAAAACAGCTCGTCAATATACTTATTGATTCATCAAGAGTTCTATTGCAAATCGCTATGCCTTAACGGTAGATGTTACAAATACCAGCTCCGTTTGATCCAGCGTATGCGTGCGGGTCTTTTACGGAGAACGCACGCAGGATTGCGCAATTTAGCGAGCAAAAGGAAATTACAGACGCGTTCTAGGTTGGCGATAGCTAAGGGAACGTAATGCAGAGATATTATAGGGAATACAGGAAAAGCGGTTACTGCTCGGTTAATGTTAATTGCATGTAAAGGAGAGAGAAAAAGCGAGAAAGAGAGATTGAACGGCACAAGATCGCCTATATATATCCGATGAGAAGAACATGCGTTATTTGCTGTATCTATTATTCAATCGGTAGATTGGTTGATTGTCTCGTAGGGTGAGTTGCGTATAGTGTATACGGGATAATATGTTCATCGAGACCAAATTGTCACTGATGTTTGCCGTGCGGCGTTATTTCGGCCGCGAATCGAACGAACCGTTGACGAGTATCGGAGAATGCATTAAGTTCTATCTCGCACAACTTGATTTCCCGTCGGTGCGAGCATTCGTCCGTCAGGTATCGGCGATCTCGCCCTATCTTGAAACTCGCCCATGTTTTTTCATTGACAGGCTTGAAAAAGACATTTGCGTTTTTCGACGTGGTGTTAACCGAATTAAAATTTCATGCGTTAGTCGGTCGTTTTCATGATTTATTTTGGCAATAAAGAAGCGATTGACTGTTTAAAGTTTGAAGGAAATCCGATACGATAGACATTTGCTAACCGCAGATTTTACAATTATGCAAAAATTGTATATATTTTGTACTTTACAGAAAAAAAATAAAACATTTAAAAAAAACATTCTTAATAAAAAAGCTCTTCTTTTCCTTCAAATAAAAAACGATTACTTTTCTGCTTTGTATGCAAATACTTTCTTATTACAAAGTCGCAAATCTACTTATAAGTTATTAGTTCACTAATGCTATGCCAAAACTACAAACAATTTTTCAAGTTTTCTGCTGCTGTTACTTATTTCAAAGCTTAATAGTACTTGCGTAAATCTTTTAAAGCTCATTATCTCGCGAATCTCACGAGGGATCTGTATCAAACGATCGTATTGCACCGCAAGTTTCGCTGAATCCGGCCGTAACGGGTAATCAGCTTTCTCTTGATTATGATCCAATTTCGCGACTCGAGGAAGAAGACGTCGAACTCGCGATTCGGCCGTGTCGTAAATTTTCGCCGCCGTTGGAAACTCGTTACACAGACGAGCGCGCACAGCGGCGCGGAGAAATCTTCCCTGCAGAAATTTGAAGGGTTTCAAGAAATATTATGAGGATCTTCCGGAGGGATCGTCCTGTGCGTGCGTGATTCCCTGGAGTGCCATCAGACCAGCTCTCGAAAAGTTTCGTGCTGGGATCTGGCAGGAGGTCCTTACGCGCGGTACTATCTCTCACTCGTACGCGTGCCCCAGTCCTTTCGTATCCATACTACCTCTCGCCTCTTACTACCCCCCGGATTTATTTTTATGTATCTTCTTTTCTGCATCTCTCTCTCTTTCTCTCTTTGTCTCTTTCTCTCTCTCTCTCTCTCTCTCTCTCTCTCTCTCTCTCTCTCTCTCTCTCTCTCTCTCTCTCTCAAGATAGCGCTGAAGGATCGGATAGTAGCAGTACAACTGAGAACAGTGGATACGTATCGCTCTGTATTATTCACTACTCAGTCGATCCTGAGGGATGTCGGAGTTCCAATAAGTACTGCCTCTGCGTCATTCTTCCCTCTTTCCGCTGTCCCATGTTTGCGATACGTGTTCCCCCATCGTGCTTTATGCGTCTTTCGTCTCTTTATCTACTTCCGTTGTCTTCCGCCGTTATCCCGACACGACGTCGTTATCGCGTTACATTATTGTCAAAAATTCAACGTTTTTTTTTCATCACGTCGTTCTGTTTGCCCATAACATCCGTATGAATTTGTTACTCCTTTTACTTTCGCTTCGCCTTAATGGAGTTTTTATACGATATGATGTCGACGTTCTGTATCAGTAGAGAAAAAGCGATATAAAAAGGTGAGATAAGAAAATATTTAAGCGCAAAAGATTTTAATCTTCTTTATAAAAATTTTAGATAATTTATGATTTACATTTATGCACATAACATTTTCCTAAACAAGATAATCTGTAATTAAGCTGCAGTCTGTGTGGGTATTATAACTGACATCATCAAATCTCATTCGATTAGTTAATATTACTATTATCATACATTATCGCAATGGACATATTCCTGGAATTATCGGAATTTATCGACTCAGCGATAGATTATGTCAAATACGTCGTGAGATCATGACAGCTGAGAGGTTTAAATCTTGTTATATCGTGCTTTGTTCCCATAATTACTGATTAACTATTAACAATTCATTAGCCAGTATCCTGCGAAATGCAAATTGCCCGATAAGAACTTATTAACTCACGCGAGTAGGAAATCACGCCTTTTTTCCGGCGTCGTTGGAGAACCCTTATTACACCTTCACCCACTCGAGCCGGTGTCTGCGCTCGTGTGTGTACCCACCGAGTAAGAGCCTCGACCCTTTCCTGCCCTGAAGTAGCCTCCGTTACGGCCAACAAGCGCGCTGTCGTTTGCCGACTAATTAATTCATGGACTTGGTTTACCCTGACGAACCTACAGCTTCGCTCCAAGACGGTGGAGATAACTCCAGGACAGTTCGTGCCTTGTCGCTTTTAAGGTCTCTTAAACGATCCTCCCTCCTCATCTGTCCCTCTTTCTCTTTATCTTCTTCTCTTTCTCTCTCTCCCTCCTCCGTTCCTGCTGCCGTCCTTTCCTTACCGTACCATAGCTCAACTCCACTTCCGTCGTCTTCGCTACCTCGCCTCCGGCGGTGTATCTGTCTCGGTGTACATTACAGCAAGCACGGCGCGAGTGTCTTGCGTTTACATTGGACCGAGATTAAACTAAGTTTCAGCTCGATAAATTCTCCAACTTAACGGATTAATGTATCAAACTATTGCGAACGGACTGTGCGATGATTCATGGAATAGGCAAGTTCGTCGACGTTCTCGAATATTTCTCTAATCATTAATTTACTATCTGATTCGTAATTTTTTAAATGTTAAAAATTCAAATCAACAAGATTACGGCAATAACGACTATAACGCTATATGTGATAGCAGAAGACGATCATCTTTACAATTTTGCTTTAGTAATAGTAGTAGTGGTTTAATTAGTTTTCAGCCTAACTGTTATTGTTTGTCCTATCTATCTTGTCCAGAATTAATCGATCGGGTACTTGTCGAGAGACACGATGCTGTTGAAAAGTTGTATCCTCGAAATTTCGGTCCCATACACTGGTCCCTGGTTCGATCGATAATCCGCTTCATCGACTCGTAAGTTGCATTGTTTCCTGATCTTCCTGAACGCTCTCGGGAGTAGCTTTCGTTTCTGTGGTCGGAGTCGAGATCCCCTATAGAGAAGGGCTCTTTCGACGATGTCTTCTTACCCGTACCTTCTTCGCCAATCTCTCGATGTCGATACTTGTTCCGAAGTTGAAACGCCGAGTGACCTCGGCGGTCGCTTAATCGGTCAAAGACGCAACGTAAACGCGCCCGGCTGTGTGCTCTTCCGCGCTGCAGTCACGAAGAAAAATCGCCTGGTCCGCTCCGACGATCTTTCCTGCCCGTTTCGAAGTCAATAAAGCCGACAGAAGTGCGGAACTTTCCCGATCAAAGATATCGGGACGCGGCCGCCTCCGAAGATACGCGTTTTCTCTCAATTTGTACTAACAGGCGAACTTTTCTGTTCGCTATTTTGACGGCTCTCCGGTACGATGGGATCGAAGAGATTTTTTGGAAAAGTTGTCGTGTAACGTAATATGTACTTATAGAAAGATCTTAAATATCATAAAGCTATCTCTCGTTGAATATTTTTTTAACGCGGCTTATAATTTATCTAGAGATTAGATTAGATTTTTTTAAAATTATTTTAATCAACATTGTATTATATTAAATATATTAAATCTTGTATGATTGTTACATTCGTATATATCACTTATGACAGGGTTTCTCAAACTATTGTACGCGTACCACTGGTGGTACGCGGAAGCCTTCCAGGTGATACGCGAGCTATACATAGGCAAATGTAGACCGAGCATTTCACGAGGGAGGTGTGATAATCGCGGTAAGGGGATCACATGTTCTAACATTGCTTAAGTGTAGCATACACATGCTACACTGCAGTATTCATCTTAATTTTAATTGGTGGTACGTGACTGATTATGTAGATATTTGAGTGGTACGCGAAAAATTAAGTTTGAGAACCCCTGACCTATGAAAAAAAAGTCATTTCTTTATTAAAATTATTATTAAATATTGAAATTTTGGAAAAAGAACGATATTTGGGGAGACGATTAATCTCAGAAATGCTTTATATTAAAAGACAAAGTAATAGCCTTAATCTGCAATCTGATACAGAGTATTTACACCATGCATACGTTTCTGTCCTCAGTAAATTGTAAACTTGCCCATTTCGTCTTTCTCGTATATTTATTTACTTATTTATTTATTTTATATCTGACTTTACTCTGACTCGCACCTTCGTTTCTTGACATTCTTCTACTGACCGTTGATTTGATAAGTTCTATCCTCTGACTGCTCCGTATTTATTAACGTTTTATATATTGACTACGATTTCCTTTATATTTAATTTACTTTGTGACGAATTATCAACGTTTTAACGCCACGATGTACACATTTGTAATCTGTTTTCTCTCTCTCTGTTCCACCTGGTGAGTTACAATTTCTTAATTGATTAAATAACTTTATAAATTCTTTACAGTTTTTCGGGTTGGGATGGGAAGTGGGGAATCTTATAGATGCTTGTTAGCATCAGTATATCATTAAATTGATTTTCAATTTAATGTTGTGATATTCGAGAGCTGCGTTTCAAGACCGATAGTAACGGCGCGCAGTTTATAGAAGTCACACATTAATATTATTGGAGCACTAAGATCCGCTATGACCGTTATTGGCCTATCTCTCGATTTAAATTGTTTATTAATTCAATTTTTTTTCTTTTTGTGTGGTCAAACTCAGGCCGGCATTTTCAATATCATTTGGCCTACCAACCGTCTGTGACCAACGTCTCGCATGAAGATTAGGCTCTGGATGTAACGGAGAACAGAGAATGAAATAACGATTTTTGCGCTGAAGATGGCCCAAATAGGAGCCAAAACGTTCGAACATTTATATCTTTTTACATTTCTTAATTTATGAATTCATTTTCATCCATGTAATTTGTAAATGTTAATTACATAATAATTTGTGCTCCTAGATCTGCACTGACTCTCATTTGCCCTTTTGATCTTATTTATTGGTTTTACACAGTAAAAAATCGTGCGTCCATATGTTAAAATTTTCTTGTGTTACCAAAATTTGATTATTATTTTAATGTAAAATTAACATACAACAGATATGTTATTATTTTCATAACATTTTCACGTGTTATGTTTATGTCATCATAATAACTTAACTTTTTATGTATGTCATTTAGAAATTGAATATTATTTTGAGTTCTCTTAACACAATTATTTCAAAAAATCAACATTTCTTAAAGTCATTTTAACATAAACAAAGTAAATCTTCAAATAATCGTAAACTTTGACATACAAAATAATCAAATTTACTAAAATCAAATGTTTCTATTACATATAATTTGAGTTAAAATTATTAATATATCATGTGTTAATATAACTGTTGAATTATTTTGTATGTTATTATTACATCATACTTAAAGTTCAAAGAACAAACATAAATGTAAAGTATAGTGTTAATTAACATTTCTAGTTTGTCAACAAGTAACACACGATGAATGAGTTATTTTAACTTAAAATTTAGAGTGGACTTTCTGGGACATGTGAAAAATGTTACAATTAACATTTTATTTTTTACTGTGTAAAATTATTATATTGTAGTACTCTTTCACAATTCGAGCGATATTTAATCAAAATTTATTGATCTTGCTGTGTGTTGCGTGTATGATGAAAGATTCTTAAATTTATTCTTTCTCCACGATTATATTGCAAATTCATCAATATTCCGGATAGTTCTTTTTTTCAGCCTTGAAGCTTCGAAGATGTGAACATCGCTTCATCGCACTGTTCCTAACACGACGCGCTACTTGATATTCGCGCATAACTGTCGCTAGTATGCGATACGTCTGGCGCGCGATAATTGCTCGGGTGGCAGTAAGTTTATGCGACTTTGATGTGTCTCTAATACGTGTCTCTTCGTTGTATTCAGCAGCGTAGAATCGGACTGACGGGTAAATGGGTTTTGCCTGTACTCGCACATTCAGGCGGTGTTTATGAGCGACAAACGTAAATGCGCCGGTAAAGCCGGCGCACGCCTCTATAATCCGTAAGAAAATGTGTCAGCCGGAAAAGCTGAAAGCCCGCTAGGTTAACCACAGCTATCTCGGTTAAGCTTCATCTAGTAGAGAAGAGAACGTCGGAATCGACGTCATAGATTTTCTTGAAAAATAACAGACAGATCAAGTTACAACGCCTAAAAGACGTCCAAAACTTATCTATAAAACTCTCGCACACGGTCGTTCGCAGATCTTCTTAGATTTCTTTCAGACATCTCGGATTTTTGTGTTCGAGTAAGCTTCTCTTGATAGCCTTTCTTTCGTCGTGTTTCCGGAACGATGGGAAACGGGATAGTCCGGTTACAGCGCGGCGGCACCGCCAACTAGGTGGTATCTGATAACACAGACGGGAGCCTGAGATAATACCTCTGTACCAACCGCCGGCACGAGCGGTTAAAGTTCAGGCAGGTAGTTCAGAACGGTAAAGGTATGGTCCCCCGCATGCATGCAAGGACGGAGACAAGAGCACAATGCATCTCGGCCTCTTACCATTTTCCGAGAAACGTACGAGAGGATACGGACATACGGGGTGAGTTTGTGTCCTTCGATTTACCTATCTAAAGAGCTTACGTGTGATGCTTACTTTAGGAGTTAAGATAACAAAAACGTTAATTAAGAATATTATACCCCTTGTCTACAATGCGTATTTAAGGCGTTCAGATTTAAGAAATTGACCAATCACAGTCGTATATGAGGAGAATAAACGACTGCGATTGGTCAATTTCTTAAGTCTTAACGCCTTAAATACGCATTGTAAAAGGTAAGAGTAGAGATCCTCTAGTAGAGAGATGCGACAACTGGTCATGTGACCGCTTTCCGTGATTGGCTGGTATAAAATTTGCTCATTCTTCATTGCGACGCCAATTACATCTATCTTCGTCTGAGAAATATGTCGCATCTGTTCTGCGCATTGGCGTCGCAATGAAAAATGAGCAAATTATATACCAGCCAATCACGGAAAGCTTGGGTCACATGACCAGTTGTCGCATCTCTCTACTAGAGGATCTCTAGGTAAGAGTGTTTACAATTTTAATAGAAAAATCACACATTAATATTATTTAAGCACTAAGATCTGCTATGACCGTTCCCTGGCCTTTTCTCGATTTAAATTGTGTTATACACACATCACGGTCTTATTATTGTACAATTTAATGTTTAACGTTATTAAATACGATTTTATATTTAAATCATTAAATAATTAAAAGACTTTCTTCGCTTTGCTTCGAAATCTTCACTTAAGAATACACATCATGACAACGTTTCTTTTTTTATGCTTTCCATATACGCGCATAATCACATTACGTAATATGTAATATCTACGTTGACAATAGAAAGAGATTAAAAAGACTATTAATATTTCAATACAGTAAAATCGTCAGCGGAGTATTTCTACCAGTTTTTCGCGAGAGACCGTGAGAGCTCAGCGATTCTTTTTTACATTTCCAACCACCACCACTTTTCTAGATAGTCAAGACTGGCATCCATTTTTCAGCGAATATAGATCGCGGATTCTTTTGTACATTCCCAACGACAGTTTCTTTGACAGTCAAACAGGCAGGGCGAATATCCCCCGCTTTTCAACGAACCAGTCATAATTCCGCGTACTTGAACACAGGCACTTCTCCCGTTCTCCCCCGTTTCACGCTCGCACGTAATTCTCGTCTCGCTCGGGAGGCGGATTAAATTCCCTTCGTTACGGTTAAGCTATGCGGTAAAGGTCGTAACTCGTGAAAAGCTCGCGCGAAGAGGAACGGACGTGCGATGCGATACCATACCACACACCGGACACCTATCAGCGCCGGGCGCACAAATGGCCGCGGGGCGACTTCGCTGGTCTATGCCTTCGCGCGTGGCACGCTGTTGCGTCTTCTGGCCGGTCGGTACGGACACTGGCCCGCATGCAAATGCGGCGACGGTGCACAATCAAAGCGCCGTCGGGACGATACATATTCAAGCGGCCGGGGCAGACAAACATCGTACCGGATACAGGCATAACGGTTTAAGGCCGATTCGCGCTTAGCGGCACAAATCTACGTCAGTGCTACCTTTAATGAGAATCTGACGTCGGAGTTCACCGTATGGATTATCACTGCCATAATAAGTGGATCGTCAGAAGAACATTTCGTCATCATTGACCGAGGGGTAAACCGCTGAGGGCATTGCGGTGTACAGATTTGGGGCATTAGTGGGCATTACATAAAAAATTCACTAGTAATGCCCAAAAAATTGTGTACTTATGTGTGCTTTTAGTGTACTTTTGTGTACTTTGTGTACTTAGTAATGCCCAATTTTGGGCATTACTAGGCATTGGTGTACACAATTTTGGTCAGCGGTTTACCCCTCGTCATTGACTTATATCCTTAGAGTATCTTTAATAAAGATAAAAGATAGAAGAATAGAAGAAGGTATTTGCACTTATTATTGCGTTTTGGATTATTAGCATTCTTTTAACGGTGCAGATAAAGTGCGAAAATTTATATCGGACGTACGATCTACGTCCAACCAATTTAAAAAGGATATACTGTCGGCTTACGTTGTTTTATATCTCCACGATTAATCCCACAGACGCGGGTCAGTACAAACTTCACTAGTACATTTCTATCAGAGCGTGAATCAGCCTTTATATCGCTCATACACAGCGGGAGACGCTACGTATGCGCGCGAGGAACATACATAGTAGCAAGGCCGAAAGCCGGGCGAAACGGAGGAGGAGGAGGAGGAGGAGGATGAGGAGGAGAGGAGGAACGGAGATCGCGCGAATGGTCGGTTGCAGGTACACCCTGTATACATTGCCGGGACAACGGATTCCAGGAGGTCTATGGCGGATATGCGCGCGCGCTACACGACCGACAGGGCGAAGCCCATCAATTTCCCATTCAATTCGCCAGGCCCGTCTTCCGCACCCTCGCGTCTACCTACCAACCCATCTACCTACTCGTCTTGCAGCTCGCACAGCGACTCGCGAGGATCGGTTTCGCGTAAGATAGGTATTCCGTTAGCGGAATCCTCCGGCTTACGCTCCACATTCTCGCGTTCAGCGTTAGACGGCCGCGCTGCTCGGATTCTCGCCTCGCGTTGCGTCGCTTGTGAATGCGAGCTTCGTGTATTCAATGGATACAATGTAGCGAGAGATATTAAACGGCCATTTCGGCTTAAATGGAGCGATATACTTGAGTGACCATGCATGTAGCGTTTTAATTTTCTATATGGTGTTATATCGAATCCTAGTACCACATTAAATCATGTCACTGAGATAATAAAACAATCCATGAGATTTTTCACCGAAAACTCAGTTGTCTTTAAAAAGGAAAGAAGAGAAAACGAAAGGAAAAATCGATTATAAAATTCCCTTCGGAGAGGCTGACTATCTTTCCTAGAAATTATTTCGAGAAAACATTCTCTCGCGTTCTATTTTTTACACAGATGCAAAAATACGAGACTGATTTAAAGATAAATTTAAAGATGCATTATTCATTGCGAGATAGCTTCTTTATTCATGTATGAACGTATGGATGTCAATTCTACGTAAATAAAAGTTAGATATATTAAGCAATCTATATATATTTTGACAAGTCGTCGATCAGCAAATAGAGTAAAGCTCTTTTGCTCAAAATAATATTCTGAAAACATTATATTTTTAATCGTCGGTCTAAATGTAGTTTAAGATATCTATCGATTTTTTGGCTCAAATTTAAATAATGCTCGTGGTAAAGCTTATTACATCATGGTCTCTTGACTAATAGAAGGATTTCAGAGTCTACCCATAATGTTCTCGATACAACCCGACGTGACGTTAATCCGGATTATTTTGCATCGTACATTGCGATATTTCTGAAATCGGACATCAAGTACAAAGATTTTGAATATATCTTATAAATCTTTTTTCGGGTCTCTCTCTCTCTCTCTCTCTCTCTCTCCCCCCCTCTTTCTCTCTCTCTCCCCCCTCTCTCCCTCTATATATATATATATATATATATATATATATCTTTAATATATTTTTGATACGATTAAAAATTACAATAGCAGTAACGTAATGAAAATGCAGGTATTTTCATTATAATGAGAATAATATTTTCTTTGTACGTTTGATATAGAATTAACCCATTTGGACCTATATTATAAAATATTCTTCTGTAATATTCATATAAATTCTACACACAAGTAGTATAATTTCAGAGATCTTTCAATTAACAGATGCATTTACTTAGCGACTACACATTTTCGAAAATGTGCCGATTGAATTCGAATCGACGCGACTTATTTTTAAAATTTTACATGGTTCCATTGTGAGGCAACCTAGAAATCAGTCCATTACCGAAATGATTTACCGATTCTGTGTATCCGGTGCATTACAGTGCAGCGATACGTGTAAAGAAGTGTAATGCATACCTATGGTCTCGTTAGGCGGTTAAATGGCGCCTAATTTTAGACAATCGCTTATTTTTTATACAGTTTCATTGTTTGTCTAATGGTTCCAAAATTGCGATACATATCCACTTTACAGTATCACAATTATGGCAATGAAATAAAATTATATTTATTACGATTTACTCGCGCGAGTGATGATCAAAACACGCCCTAGAGCACACACGTTCATGTTTCATGACAACGAAATATTTATTCTTAATCCGGCAACTTCCACTAACATAAAATTCGTTTCACGATCGTGAATTCACAATAATCTCTTTGTGTCGCGCTATTTCGCGATTGTTATTTCGTATATTTTTGGATAGCGAAATATTTATCCCGAAATATTTATTCTTAATCCGGCAACTTCCACTAACATAAAATTCGTTTCACGATCGTGAATTTACAATAATCTCTTTGTGTCGCGCTATATCGTTGTTACTTAATATATTTTTGGATAAAAAAATCAACTTGTGGGACAATGTGCGAAGTAGTGATGTGAGTCAGTAATTAGTCAGCCATATGTACATTTCAGATAGCATAATACGCGATTATCTCAGCATACGTAAAATTTTCAATTTTTCTCTTTGAAGCGTAGAAAAACGTATTACGATAAAGTAGCCGTATTTTCTAGCAAGTGCTTTCACAAACCGTTTTATTTCTGAAAACGAGGAGAATATGATTTATACCATTGCTCCGTCCAACGGTGCAGTTACGACCGCGGCATCGAAAAACAGACTCGACTGTAACCGCGCTATGAAAGCTGTATGAAAACATAGTCGGGCACGAATATCCCGCCAACAACGTTCATTGTCTCCGCTCGGAGTGCAGCGCGACGCGGCGCAATTAGCGACTCCTTTGGCGCGAGTCTTTGACTGTTATTAAAATAATCAGTTAATCAGTTAAGTTAATTTCGAGTTAATTTCCGAATCCAGGCTTGCGAAACTCATTGTCTTCGCGATCCGTTTTCTCCGTCACGCAATTTGCCGTTCGTCGCGCGATGCGTGTGGAAAGCCTACTCGGCTACGCGATGATGCATTCGTCGGGGTCTTTGATACAGCTTTGTCCCCCCCTCCCCCCCTCTCTCTCTCTCTCTCTCTCTGATGCATCTGCATCCTCGTGCCATTTCGCGCGTCAATGCGTCGTATAACCGAGTATACCTGCTTGATGCTTTACGACGACGAGGCGCCCCAGGCGTCGCGACGACGACAATTAAGCGTCGAGCAAGAAAGAGGGGAAAGGGAGAGAGAGAGAGAGATGCGGGGGAGGGGATCCTCCTTTGACATGGTGTCAATTCCCGCCTCGAATCAACCAATTCCATTTTCCGCTGAACGACCGCCGGGAATCAACTTCCGCCTCGGAACCATAGCGAAACGCGTTGTGAGCTAATTTGGTTAGCTATTTTAGAGTATCTTATGTTAGGTAATTATTGAGCAAGATTATTGTCGTAATGGCTGTAAATAATTTGAAAGATCTACTTAATATTATAAGCATTTTGTCTTGTCCATTTTACAATCTGACGATGAGACTCAAATGTCTAAGAAAAACAATTCTTTGGTCGATTTCATTATATTTATGTTATATTATTCATTAATTTATATATTATCTATAATACGCGTCTGAC
This sequence comes from Aphaenogaster ashmeadi, assembly GCA_003063805.1. Lineage (NCBI taxonomy): Eukaryota > Metazoa > Arthropoda > Insecta > Hymenoptera > Formicidae > Aphaenogaster > Aphaenogaster ashmeadi. The sequence goes on from NJRQ01000279.1 coordinate 267,570, forward strand.
AAACGCTGTTTCATTACACATTCGCACGATTAAGGGAGACTGTGTGGCTTCGCTACAATTATTAATTATCTCGCTTACCCTGTTCGCCCGTTGTTTTGTGACGCGTCTTTTTTCGCGGTCGTTTTTCGCACGCCGAGTCTTCGCTAGAGAGAATTATCAAACCATCACGTTGTTGTAACAATGAGAGGGCAAGGGGAGAGCGCTAGCTAATTAAGTATCGACCTGCCGACAAGAGTAACAGAGTAATACATAATTACGATGTATTCTTTGGATACCCGCTCGGGGAGAGCTTTTTGCCCCCTCACGGTTTTCCTAACACGCGGCGAAGACTAATCAATTTTCCATTCACCGGCAGCCGCTGATGGATGACTTACGATCATGCTGAGGTTTTAATAAATCAACATCCGTCGTTGCTACCCGGGCCTGTCATCAGTCTCCTTAAGGGTTGACCTCGGCAGAAGAGAAACAAGCGGGATAGTAGGCGTAAAATCTGCAGTCGTTGTCCCGTTGTCACGGCGCGAACAGGCGAAATCGTTGCAAAGCGTCGAGCGTGTCGCAAAAATCGATTTATCGCCAGAATCGAAATAAATGTCGGTTTATTCTACAATTTTCTTCAAAAGTAACGAGAGATCAGCCCACGATTCGAGAAGACGGATTGCGATATGTATATATATATATATATATATATACATATATATATATATATAACACAATAAGTAAAAGGGAGATATTTAATATATCTGAGAAAATCATGAAGCACGAAGTGGACTTTATATTTTCTTCATAGCATCCAGGCTGTAATATCCTGCGATATATCTGATCTGCTCGTAAATTTCCGCGAAAGAAAGTAAAACGGCCGGAGGGAGACGAGAACGTGGCGGGCGAGCGAACGAACGATATATACGTCGCTTTCTTATTAACCGTTTCTTTCTTCCACGGGATGATGATGGAAGGACGTAACGGAAATTTCCCGGGCTATTGATTCGTATCGATAACGTACGTCAGGTGATAATTGTGCGCTGTGTATCATCGGAAGGGATAATAACCGGAAGGTGATCAAATGACCCGTTATTTTTCTAAGAATTCGCTTCGTGAAAGAATACACATAGGATGGAGGAAAAACATATAATGAAGGACATACGATTTACGGTCGTGATTTTGCTTCTAATAACATAGGGAGATATTTTCTACGATTGCTAATTAAACTAGGGATTCCTTCTATCTACATCGCTTTTAACTTTAATATCTGGTTCCAAATCATAGGTATGACGTATTATCACCGAAATTCTGATGATGCCAGCAGACTTTTTCGACCTTTGTCGAGGGATTAGTGATAGGTAATTACATCGCGCTTCATTTCACTCTAAAAGCTGATTCTGTGAAGGCCTGGGAGGTATTACCGTCAGTGCCACGAAGGGACAAACGTCGGGTGTGGCTTATCTGAACGGACGAGCGGTTTCACCGGAATTTGCTTGTAACCGCTTGTAGCCACAGTGCACGCTGGTTCAGCATGTTGAAGTAGCGTGTATAGTAATTACTTAACGAAGTAAATATGATTTCACACGCTCGTATGTATGTACCGGAAATATTTTTTAAACTGCCCAAGTTATGTAATATAAGTAACAAATATAATTGTACCAAGCTATTTATAAGGTATCGTAACACAACAAAACTATTATTAAATAGAAAATCTTTTCTGTGTCGAAGAGTCAAAATCTGATACAAGATATAATTATTTCACGGATGTTATTGTTAAGAAACAAGAGCGAAAAAATAGAATGCTATGTAATATACAGTCGAAATTAGGGCAATATTGCAAGAAATAATATTAGCGTTCCGAAATTGTAATCCTGGTTACGAATGATAAAATTGACATTATTAAATTTTAAATCTTCTTTTTCGAAATAACATTTTTTATTTGCAGTACCGATCCCAACAGATTTGTTTGAAAAAGTAACGTAAGTACATGAGATTTTCTGCTCTATACAACCGACCCAGTTCTGTCTATCATGTTTTACTATCCATTTGGGTGTCTTGAAATATTCAGCGCGTGAATTTATTAACTTACACATGCGATCCAAATATCGTGACAGTAAACTTTTTATATTGTCAGATTAATTATACGGATATGTACGGATTAATTATGACATGATTGTACAGATTATGATTGTATAAATTAATTATATTATCATATGTATTAAACAATTTGAGATAATAGCTGGCAATTAAATAACTGATAGTGAAACCTAATAAATCCCTAATAAATTCAATAAATCTTTTTTTAAACATATTCTTATCATGTTTTATTGTCGAAAGCGAAATCTAATTATCATTTATATATAATATCGTACGCCAAGCACATATAAAGCATTTTCATTTTAGCATCTGATTATGTTATATTTATTCTATTCTATTTTTATCTGTCTTGTCTTTAACATTTTGCTTCCATTAACAATTTATTACTTTTCTATCAAATATATCAAGAGCAGTTCAATCCATTTAAATAAACATTAATTATATTTACTCTGTTTTGAAATTATTTCGTCTGTAATATCTGGTTCTCATACACCGTCTTTTACACAAATGTTTCAGAAAGCTCTCACATCCTGCCGTATCAAAATCAGTAATAAATTACACGAAATTATTGCATGTTAATATTACGATAAAATAATTATTCTGTCAACTTCGCACCGAAATCATTTCGTCTCCAATCGCTATAATTTGACTATCGATTAGTATGCCGCTTTCTATCGATCGTTCAATTTAGCCGGCAGGAGTGCCATACTAAGACGTCTATGGTGGATACATAATAGGGCAAGTACGTGGCACGTACTATGCTCCACGTAGCCGGCTTATCAGAAGCGTGCAGAGGGTAGGCAGGCTTATCGACTCAACGGCTTGACAGGCTTCCACGTCCTCTCCCACCTTTAGTAGGTAGGACGTCGAAAGATGATGAGCGCCGATCGAAGGACCCCGGGGACTTTCAGCAGCTCTCTCGGGGCCATCCTCGCTAAGCCCTGTACGAAGTCGTTGATGCGTCGTGAGGAAGGAGATAGCACGGTCGTAGGCCACGCTGACCAATATTACGTGCTTAAGAAGCTCACGGCCATTCCCCGATATGACTACAGCGGTAAACAGAGTTTCCCACCGACACCCTCTTTCCGGATCGGCTTAGCGCGAGCAAATATATTCCGTGCCACGGCGGATCGGAAAAATCGGGAAGGAATTAGTCGGTCAAATATAGGGATCGCCTGGTAATCTTCTTATCGGCATTCGTGCTTCATCGAATCGTACTTAGCGGGCTAAGTTCAGACGACTATGCTGCTTATAAAAAGAGGCTTAAGACCCTTATAGAGGCGAATCTACATCGAGGTTAACATAGCTTTCACTTTGAGTCTTCCAATAACGCGAGAAAAGATCTCGCAAAATAATTTCGTTTCAAAATATCTCTTGCAACCTTTTAAAAATATATTTTGCGTAGAATATAAAAAACATGTTTTCTTTTGTAATTTTTCGTTTAACAAATTCGAAAAAATATTAATTGCAAAATTTGATAAGTTGTCAAGTTTCTCAACTCGTTATTTTTGCATAATGTGGTTCGTATATATCACGGATGTTGATGTAAACAGACAAGAATAATATAAATAAATTAGGACGTAGTACTTACAAATTGTAGTGCACGTCTGCCATGTTCGGTCGATAGCGAAGAGCTTGAACGAACGCTTCTTCCGCTTCGGCTACTCGCCCCTGCTCGCTGAGAATGCTGCCCAAATTGCCATAAGCTAGAACCAGCGTAAACAATATTTGATTTAACATCTCGTAAAGTGTTGGTTGTGTCGAAATGTCAATATTAAAAGATTCGAACCAATTTAGCAGAATAAACGTAATAAGCACAAAAAATTTATGGGTTTCGGAAAATGTGAAAAATGGAGCACTAAAAAGAATAATAGTAGAATACGGTGCACTGTAAAAAAATTTCATGTAAAATTACAACTATTATAGTGGGTAATATTGGGACCATCTATTAAAGGTGTATATTTACATACATCAGTATATCTCGTAGATAAAATTATTATCTTATATGGTAAGTAAGCAGCTTGCACAAATAAATTTACATGTTAAAAGTAGATTTCTAGAAATGTTTTTGTAAT
>NJRQ01000279.1:271975-288882 GCA_003063805.1 Aphaenogaster ashmeadi
GATAAAAGTAAGCCAATGTGAGCCAACTTACGTAAAAATGCAGCTATAATGCATGAAATTATCATATGCCGCGTAATATTACAAAAAAAATTGTACACTTACATAAAATATATAAATTATACTTTTAATCTTGTAATTTTTCATCAAATATAAAAAATTATTACACAACAAAGAGTAAAAAAACTAATTTTTGTAAAAGTACATGAATTTATACATTTTCATTATTAATAGTGTAATTGTTACACTCATTAATTTATGTAATTTTACATACTTTTTTTACAGTGTGCCTGTGTATAGGCAACTGACGGCAGCAAGGTAATTATTAACGGATGGCACGATGAACAGGTGCGAAATACATCTTACGCTTTCGGTGTTAATTATTATCCTAGCGGCAATTACTTGAGAATTATCACGATCAAGATACGCCCGCCCATCATTTCTCTGCTTACGTGCTCGCTTGTAGTTGAATATTCAACTCGTTAAATGATCAGCAGGAAGTGCCCCGGGAACATAGTTACATGCTGCACGCACGCACACCGCACCTATATACATCACCACCCAAACATAAAGGTTAATATTTTCGTAGTTATTATACTTCCAGCGAAGTGCAGTTTGCACAGAACACTTTACCATTTGAGTGATATTAATCCCGACAAATCCAAAGCACATGAGCCAAGGTCATTTTAAAGTAGAATTAAGCATTTGCATAAATTAATACACATCGAACACCGTTCTCACCAAATTGGATTTATGATTTCATTAAATATATATTTTTCAATAATTAAATATTTATATACTCTCTTTTCTACTTTCAATTATTTTAGATGAATAGCATTTTAAGGAATGCTATCCGTTTAATTTAATTTTTTTAGAAAAATTAATTGAAGTAAAAGAAATATCCAAATATTCTTTCTTAATCTTATCAGCACGTTTTTTAGACATGTATCGTAATTGGGATTGATACGTTATCGCTGAGTAATCAGTGAAAATCGCTGTTAGCCGAGGGAAACGGTGCTGGCGCTATATATATCCGCGTTAAATCAACGAGTAGACGTCAACCCGACGGTAGAGTGACTCCGTGGCCTCGGTGGTGCAAAGGGGAGAATGTACGCAGCTGTGAGGTGCAGGCTGTTGAACAGGAAGGAGGGGAGGGTCTGCGGAAGGGGTGAGAATGGGCACGGATGCATCGTCCGACGAATACGCGAGCAAGCAAACGCGCGCGTCCGCGTCGGCGCGACCTCTGAACCAACAAAATGTAAATTTATTTCTCGTAGCGGAGCAGCCTGTTAACACGGTAACACGCAATTTCTGTCGGCGCAATTAAAACGCGCTGCGACGTCGTTGCTGGCGCCGGTAGTAGCGCGTTGTGTCGGCGTCAGTTCGCGTGACCGTCCGCTCTATCCTCTACCGTCTCTATCCTCCCTCTCGCTCTTTGTCCATTCCATTCCCTTTAGCAGAAACATAAAAAAAAAATAGATGAAGATTGGGTGAGAGTGGGAAGCATCCTGAGAGAGACGAGATTGTCTCGCGAGAATGACGGGCAAATGCAGAGTCGCAGAATTAAGATGAGCAGCTCTGGGATTGTTAATTTAAAAAACGGGGAAGCGAGCTTTCTTGGTCAAAGGAGGATGTCCAAAAAGTGCGATTTTTTTATCTCAAGTCGCACGTAAAATTCGAGTTGCATTAGGTCTCATAGACCTAGAATAATAAGGTAAAAACCATAGTGGTTTTTTCTGGGAATCCAGGGAACATCTAAATATCATCAAGCGTTTAGAAAAATCGTGAATCAAGGAATAGCGCGATAGATCGCGGCTGTTTGATTTTTCAACCGAGCGTTTACATAGATACAGGTAATACCGAGTTTCCAAGATCATTTATTGATAAAACATCTGCGGGCATAATCACATAATGAAATACACATAATCACCTATTAATTTTTTATAAATGGCTGTTCTACAAAGACAGTTCATAAAATGACTAAATTGAACCAGCCAGAATCTAAAACGATGTACAAATCGTCGCGTTTGACAATGTGGCGAGTCGCTTGTTAGCATTTTATAAAAAGACTAAAATTCTTAGCCAGATTGTAAAATATTTCATTTTTAACCATCATTTGAGAATATGGCCGCACTTTATAAAACGCCTAGACGTTTTATAAAAAGACGGATTTAATAATTTGGCTACGACATATACATGTTTATAGTAATATGAATAATTATGATAATCATTAGTGATTTCTATGTCAACTTCGTTGTAAAACTGTTTTATTTCATTTCGATATAATACTGAAGCCGATAAAAGCTGATGTCGATGAAGTCTGATTTTAGAATACTCGGGATTAACCGAGCGAGAGTGCATAAATAATAAAAGCTTGGGTAAGATAATCTTAAAATAACGTAACTCGGCCGATGACGTGGAACAGATGCGCAGCGCTGATGTGCGGCACAATTAATACGAACTACTGTCCGGTAGATTAAATCGTGCAATCAATCGTTAGATTATCACGAAAGTAAATGGGGCGAATAGAGTATAAAAAGTGGCAAAGACGGATGGCGCTTCAGGGTAGTACATATGTGAAGGAAGAATCGGGTAACTTATATGGCCGATGCTCTGTATCGAGTTTAAAAATCAAATATCCATCTGTTTTTCCCTTGTAAATTTATTCGCAAAAGATCATACTGTTTGTACTTTCAAGATACTTTTTAATATACGAAATAGGAAAACGTTGCGAAATTGCTTTCAATATACTGGGTATATATAACAGCGAGAATATAGGCGGCAACAGTCGTGGAAAAGAGGTCAAATTAATACGGCAGGAACTCGTTGCGTCTCTCTGGCAATATACTCGCGTTGTATCGCGCGGATGAAACGCGTTACAGAAACGAAGCAAAAATTCTCGCCAGCGAGAGAGAAGCCGGCCGGAGCAGTTACGTTCGCGGGACTGTAAGTTAAAATAATTACGAAAAAGTACACCGTGGAGGATAAGCGCCGTATGAAAGTGGATAAAAGGTGAAAAAAGGTCGGGACGGATTAGAAGGGTGCATTAAAGGGAGAACCCGACGGATGAGAAGAAACGAGAAACTCGCGTATGCTCTTAACGCGCGTATATGTTGGCGCGCATAAGACGTTTCCGTCAGATAGATTAAAAATATGAGAGATATGCAGAGCTAGAAGAAGCGTGGGAGGGAAATAGTTAATCTTTCAGTGCATTAAGTAATCGCGCGTAGAGAATAATCTAAAAGATATGATAATTGTTTCGCTGTGTTTATGGAATTATTGAAAATAAGAATTATATATTTGCAGCTTTTTTATTTGAAGATGAAAGCTCCAGTTAAATATCCATTTACTTCTTCAAATCAAAATAAGTATTGCAAAAATTCCGCTACATTCATTTCCTTATAAATGCTTCGGACAAAATCACTTTGTAATCACTTTGTTAAGAGTCACGCTGAAGTTACTTTAGAAAACAAACTCTCAACAAAGCTTCTTTTAATTCTACCTCTACATATAAAATCAGCATTTTTTGCATAGTATGGATCTGCGAGTTAAAATACATGTTAACTCTCATCGGAATATATAAGATCCGGAAGATCGTGGAAAAGAAGAAAAGAGAAGGATAAAGCGAGCAAAGTAGAAGCAGAAAAAAAAGAGGTCAGACTTTTTTCTCGTTGCATGCCGTGTATTCATCTTTCCGATGATTTTATGGACACGGTAGGCGCATAGTTGCCTGCGTCGAGGTGCAAGATGAACAGACGGGATAACACGTGCCCGTCGGTGCCACAATGGCTCTGCTGGCGTTATAACGAGAAAACAGGCGGCGCGCGATACCCGTCGGCTCCGTCGGCTGGCAGGGAATTTCACTTTTACATGGTCGTATATTTCGCCGCTGTGACGCGCCTATCGGCTTCGATCAACGCGCAATGGCTTTTTATTATTAACACGCGCGGCACGTTTTACTATCTTTATGTCTTTAATCCGTCCGGCGAGGCGGTAACGCACGGGACACCGGTTGTTCTTCTCCCTTTTTTTATGACCCTCCGTGTATAAAGAGTGACGTTCTCATAGATATTGCATGCGTTTAAGGGCTCGTAGTCGACGACGGAATGGTCGCAGCTGATAAAAATGTCATCGGCGGTGACGATACTTCATGAGATATTGAGACGATGTCAGGCCCTTGCAGTATATGATCGCGAAGTCGTTAAAAAAAATACATTATTCAGCAAAAAGTAGGAGTTTTTAAGCAGCTACTCTACTTGATGAAAACTGTCAAATGCATTTTAATATCTCTCTTCTCGTTCTTTTTCCTCTTGTTTATTATTCTATATATACGTTCTATATATACGTGTGTGTATAGAGTAATAAGTATATATTTATGGGTATATTACCTTTGTGCATTTTACTTAAATATATGATGAACGCACTGCAAATTCAATCGTGTTATTTTTACACGCATAAACATCTAAAAATAACACATTTGACTGAAGCTCTTTTTACATGTTTCTTGCTGTTTTAGATTATGTCATTTAACACGTTTAATCGTATTAAATTAAAAATTAATACGTTCCATCATGTTAAATAACATGATTTAAAACAGCAAAAAATGTAGAAGAAGAGCTTCAGCTAAAATAACACGCTTGGATTTGCAGTGCGGAAAGAACGGTTTTTTGCTCAAGTATCTACAAATTTAATCTAATACAGATCTGAAAATAATTTTGTTGGACCATCAAAATAATTGTGTAGAACACTCAAGGTGATTGTTGGAATGTTAAAACTTTTTGTAACAGTATCGTTATGCTTGAGCGACCTGCATAATTATTTTGATGTCTAACGAAATTACTTTCAGATCTTCATCAGGCAAAATTTTTAAACGCTTCAACAAAACTGTTCTTTCTGTGTGTATATCGCACTACAATGTTTGTAAATATCCCTGGAAATTCTAACTAATGTGTCATTCTAAATGTAAAATTCTAGTGGTCTCTTTGCGCAAGTTCGAAATATCCTATCCCAAAAATTTGGTATAGTCTGCATGAATTTCTTATATTACTTAATTCAAATTAACATTTTGCTTCCTCATAGAGAAAGCTTTGTTTTCGTGAAAACAATTTTTTTCCAGTTTTCTTTGTTAAAGTTTTTAGATTGTTTTAAAACGTCGAAAAAACACATTTTAACAAAATGTCCGTGTGTGTGTGTATGTATGTATGTATGTATGTATGTATGTGTGTGTATGTGTGTATGGATGATGTTTGTGGTTGCTGTAACTTCCGCAAATTTTGAGATATCGGGCTGTTTTTTTTTTAAATATAGAGTACCATTAAAGGAAGGTTCGTATTGTATTTGATGATGATCGGTAAAGGGGTTCTTCTTTAATAAAATTTTAAATTTTTTCTAAATTTTTATTTTAGGTTTTTTTTCAATTTTTACTATTGAAACCCCACTTTTTTATTGCATATTCTTATAGCTTACTTCAAGTGCTTTTCAAAACACTATAATGAAGAATTCTTTCATTAAATACTTTTCGAGTAATGAAGTGTGTATGTTCATATAAAACTGTAATCTTCAAACTTTCGTAACTCGATAAGTACATAATGAAAAAATACTTTATTATAGTGTTTTTAAAAGCTCTCAAAGTAAGCTATAAGAATATGTAATGAAATTGTATTTGGTGATGATCAGTAAAGGGGTTTTTAAAAAATGAAATTTTTAATTTCTTCTAAATTTTTATTTTAGGCTCTCTTTCAATTTTTACTATTGAAACCCTACTTTTTTATTGCATATTCTTATAGCTTACTTCGAGAGCTTTTTTTCAAAACACTATAATAAAGTATTTTTTCATTAAGTACTTTTTGAGTAATGAAGTGTGTACGTTCATATAAAATTGTAATCTTCAAACTTTTGTTGATTCACAAAGCTTCCTCTATGAGGATGCCAAACGAAAGAAAAGAAGAAATAAAGAAAAACTTCCTGATGAGGAAGCACTGTGCAAATTCTTAATGTGCACACTTTTTAAGTTGTGCGATATATTATATTAAACAAAAAGAAAATAAAAAAGTTCGGTATATTTTTTCAATATATTTATGAATTCAATTATTCTTCCAGGCATTGAGAGCTATTAAAGGAGTAACCTTAAGAGATCAAGTGAGGAGCGCTACGATACGGGAGGAGCTAAAGATACAAGACATAGTAAGATTTGTGAGAGCGAGACGTCGACAATGGAGAGACCAAGTTGACAGAATGGAGGAGGATCAATTGGCAAAATGGGCAAAAGAGCAGAAACCAACATCCAAGAGGCCACCAGGACGACCACCTAAAAGATGGAAGGAGAGCTGGACTTCCACATCTCAGAAGGCACAATAAGGCAGAAGAGAAACAAGACAAAGTCTTAACAAAAGAGGAAGAAGAAGAAGAATTATTCTTCCCCCATATTTTTCCTTAAGCTTCGATTAACTGATCGCTTACCTTTCGGTGGATTGACGTGCAGCGCGGATCTGTACAAGTTCTCCTCGTCTCTCCAATCGGCATTCCTCACGAGCGTTTTCGCTGACATCACGCCGATGAGAATCGCCGTTCCCAGCAGCACCGCTCTGCCGCGCGTTCTGGACCCGTTTCTTCTCGCTATCCGGTAACATCCGGACACCGCGGCGCCGACCACTAAACAAGCGCCCACGCTGGGCAGGTACAGTATCCTCTCGGCTATGACGAAGCCCACGTAGAAGAACAGATTACTCGCCGGTAGAAACGGGAGCACAAGGAAGCCCAGAGAGACGGCGACGGCGGTGGCCGCTGTTTGCCGGCCACCGACGTTAACGCCGTTCGCGCCACCGTTGCTGTTCGGTCTCTTGGCACAGTGACAATCGCCGAGGGGACTGTTGTTATTGTTGTTGGCCGCCCGGCAGCCGTCCGTGTGGCAGCCGCCGGTGCGTCTGCCGGCGCACACGGGACACCTGGACGACGCCGATCGCGAATACGTTTGCTGGAGCAGGCCCGCCATCGTCGAGTCCCGGCGTGGTCGTCGCAGACCCCTGACGGCCCAGAATACCGCGCCGATCAGGGCGGTGTACAGGCACACGGACTCCAGATTCCGCGGGTCCAGCGGGCTCGTTATGCGCGGCACGGCGTCCATCGACCAGTCGAAGCTCAGCGTGCTCGGGCACAGTAGCATTCTCGCGCTGGCCGCCGGCAGATACAGGAACGTCAGGCCGCGCGTCAGCCGCGACGGATGCCTCGCCGTCGGATTGTCCGCGCTCGCGAACTCCGGCCTGCTGCCCGCGAGCCTGAGCCGGCCGAGCGCGAGGAGCGCGAGACCGCCCGACAGAATGCCGACACTGCGACCCCGAGTGAATCCGCAGTTGCCCTGAAATTCAACGGACGACGGGTATGGCATTACTCGTATAGTTCGTTGTGCCGCGTCGTGCTTGGAGTTCGGTTTAAACTAGGTCAAGCGTTGCGCACGCAACAGACATGTGTCGATGTGTCGTGCGCTCTAAGGAACTATTTAATTTCATGGGACTTGCAACCGCTAAAATCGAACAGTTAGATTCTATCGCCTCGATAATTATTATAGATTTTAACTGAAGTATATATGTACGTATATATGTATACACATATATACAGGGTGTTTCAGGATTTACCCGACAAACTGCGGGAGCATATTCTACAAGTGGAAATAAGAAAAAAAAAATTATATAATCATAGGTCCCAAAATGCTTTATTAGAAAGTTATTAATGAAAGAAAACAGACATGTGTACAGAGGCTTTTTTAATTAATAACTCGAAAATTTGTGTGGTTGTTTGCAAAATGGTAAAGGACTTTTTTGTTCAGAATGACCTACAAGTATATCACGGCTGTCCTTAGTAATAGGTTCAAGGATCAAGGGTCAATATACAAAGTTATACATTTGTAGATTAGATCGTTCTGAACAAAAAAGTCCTTTACCATTTTGCAAACAACCACACAAATTTTCGAGTTACCTATTAATTAAAGAAGCCTTTGTACATGCCCGTTTTCTTTCATTAATAATTTTCTAATAAAGTATTTTGGGATCTATGTTTATATGTAACATTTTTTTCTTATTTCCACTTGTAGAATATGCTCCCGCAGTTTGTCGGGTAAATCCTGAAACACTCTGTATACAAAATATAAGTAGTTTTCTAGATGGATTGTTGATTTTATAAGTGCTCGACTCGGCCTATAACACACTTTTTTCGCCGTAATAAAGAGAATGGCGCCATAGATTTAAAACACGTGACTACAAGATAGCATGCAAGCGCGTACTCTGTATTGCGACACACGTGCACGCGCATGATATATATATTACATGATACATGATACATACTCGCAAATATACACACATATATATATATATATATATATATATATATATATATATGTATATATACAACAGAAATAATAAAAGTATTGTAGAAATGTATTACGAGGTATCTCGGGAAATATGATACTGTAATAACGCGGCGCGACGGCATTCCTGTTGTCAGTTCATCGGCTATACATTGTTTCCGCATTGTTACGGCGCGCCCATGCTCTTTTTTCTCATAAATAAGCAGAAAGGGAAAAGGGGCGAATTGGAAGTATGAAAGTCTTCACAGTTGTCGAGGCGATGTTTGCCTCGGTGAACGCGGCATTGCATTCGACCGGAAGGTAGTTTCGGTCGGATGGAAAGGAGAAAATCGTTTGTCCGACGAATCGACGAACAAGACGGGTCTCGCTATACAATGCTCGTGTTGACGAAACGCGAAGGGATAACAGATGCTTTGCCGCGCCCTTCATCGTTCACGATAGACAAACAAAATATCATTGAAGAATGGCAGAACGGGTTCTTACGTTATGAAAAACCCCTTTCTAGCGAAATCATAAAGCGAAAATAATTTTAATTTAATTACTTAATTGTCACCATTGAGCAACGAAACAATAGTATAACAAAAATAAAGATAAATTTTAAAAAATCAATTGGAAAATTATAGCAATTAAAAAATGTGAGCTTAATTACTGAATAGTCACATACTAGTCATTTAATAATCGATATATTCATTCCATATTTTTATAGCGTGTTAGATAATAGAGATTTATAATTATAAACTTTCACAATGGAAAATATTACTGGGGACACGTTCTCTAGATTATATTATTAGATTATATTGAACTATACGAAATTCGCGCGAAGAGTCTTAATGAAATTTCCGTCCGCAGTAACCGCGGCTGGAAACGCGATTCGAAAGTTACACAGACAGTCGGATCAGGCTGAAATAATAGTTTGCGGTGAATTTATAATTCACGTTAAGCACGATTACGCTCTTCGCCGTGTGCCGAGACACTCGTCTCGTATCTCCAACTGAAATTGGAACTGGCGCAAAGTGTGCCGCAAAGTTCGTTAAAAAAGTTAGCTGACGCGAAATTGAATGCCACGTCGTCGTGTTTAAGGACGGTGTCGCCTGCGCGTTTTACCGCACATTGCTTCCGGTACGCCTTATTACTTCGCATTACCCTTTCCCTGTTCGACTCCGCTCCTCCCTATCTCTATTCCAATTTTGTATTATTCCGAAGTTTCTTGCGCGTCGCGAGTTCGAGCGTCGCAAAAGAGAAGAGACACTACACGGGAAGATTTGTTGAGGCACGGCCGTGAATAGTTTAAGGCTCGCCTTAATAAACGAACGATACGTCGCGCTTCGTGCAAACTTCCGCCAAGTTCGTTACAACCGTAAGATGTAATTTTCCGGACGATGCGAGTGGGTTACGACGGGAGCAGTTGCATCCGCGCGGCGCCAGTGGCTCCGTAACCGCTAATTCCGGACCGAAACTTTTGCTATAAAGACTTTCTGTGACAGCGACAATTATCCGTATTACGTACAATAAGGCACTCTGTATGTTTCGCAAAGACAGTGTAACATTACGCGGTTAAATGTAAATTTACTCATCGACTGTTGCTCTGAGAAACCGATTGTTAAATGTCTGGTAAATTTCCGGTGACGAGCCTTTTATTATCCATAATAATTTATCGTGCTATCTCTATTCCAAATTGACATTAATCATTCTACAATTTGATAAATAATAAAAGACATTCTTTCTATAATTTATGGATCAAATGTGGTAAATTCGCTATTGGCTCATATGGCTTAAATTTAAACGTCGCTGTTAAAGCTTTTATTGCTTAAAAAACGTTATCGTGCATTTAAATTCCAAATGTTTCGATAATCCGAATACGTTCTTGCATCCGGATGTAGTGGAATTAGCTTAAATTACCGAGGTTGCGCCATAATTGCCGTAATTCCATCACTTATCGCGGATTTTCTGTTCCGCGACGATATTGTTTTATCTCCGATAAAACGGCCAACGAAGCATCCAAAAGGAAACAAACGTCACAGAGCTGGATTTAACGTCACGGCGATATTTCACGAGGAGAGATATCCAGCCGGCTTGCTCGATACTCTCGTTGAATCGATAATCTGAAAACCAGATTTTTCCAATTACTTCGCGATCGTTCCGGACAGTTCGATCGTAACTTAATAAATTTCCGCTCTCCGCCCTTCGCGCGCTTTTCGCGTCCATCCCGGTTCTAGTTCTCATCTGCCGAACGTCACGTCTCGTTTGTCTCTCCGGATCCCGCTGCAGCTTCCGTCGTTCCACGCATATTTCCGCGCGGCCGGACAAAGCGAGCAGAAAAGCGAGAAAGAGGAAGTACCATTGCTAACGCCGGTGACGTTTCCGCTTTCAAATAGCGAGACATTTCCGTTTTGAATCTTGTCGTTTGCACGAAAAAAACCGCAATCTTCTTTTCAAAATTATCTGTTGTGTTTGCATGGGCGTCCATGAGGGGGGGCAAGGAGGGGCATATGCCCCCTGGATTTTAATTTTTTCAATTTAGAATGATTTTATGATTGACAACTAGATAATTGTTATTTGAAATTTATACACTTAAAAATAAAAATCTGCATAAATATTTCTTTAAAAAATGTTATTTGAAAATATTAAATAACGTTCGTTTGGCAGAGCCTTACAAAAATGATACCCCTAAGTGTATTTAAACCTGTCTCTTATACACATCTAGATGTGTATAAGAGACAGGTGTATGCTTTTTGTTAATTGTTATATCATGATTAGCTGCTCAGCCCCATTTTGCAACAACTCTACCGCTGAAGGTTATGTTTTAAAAATTTTTCCGAGAAATCGTGAACGTCGGGCACAATGAATTGCAAATATGATTGATAAGAACTGGATAAAAAGTGACTATTTACACACATGTCACGTATAAATGACTAAAAGGCCACGGCATAAGACTTCAGATGATTTTCGCGGTCCCAAAACCCGCTGTGTCGAGTGGACGAGAACACACGATGTCCTCCGAAATTTACCGAAGAATGCAAACATGGCGGCAGTCTAACCTAATCTGGAGGTAGTGGCCAGACTCTTATTATAGGGTCTCTATCGCAAGTAAAGAACAACCACCGCAGGGATATAAGCAACTTGTCCTCTTCAAAACGAACTCTTGGCCTCGTCGACCAAAGAATATATTTTTGGCAGTTTATTTAATATAAATTTTAATAAAATATGTAATTTCATTCTTTCATAATTTCTATAAATTTCGTTATCTCAAATAAATCGTTTACTAGTGCTCCATGTGATTTGCATGCATAATCATTGTTAAAAATAAATTAAAACAGAAAATATGTTAATTAAAAATTTAAGCTCGTTTTTACCAAAGCAAAGTAGGAAAAGGGCCAATAATCGAACAAAGAAGGATGTTATAAAAATAATATACTACTCAATTAGTGAGAACATAAAAATATGTTTATTTATGAGGGACGGAAAGGAGGGGCATATGTCCCCCCTGGATTTTAATTTTTTTCAATTTAGAATGATTTTATGTGATTGACAACCAGATAATTTTTATTTAAAATTTATACACTTAAAAATAAAAATCTGTATAAATATTTCTTCAAAAAATATTATTTGAAAATATATTAAATAACGTTCGTGTGGAAGAGCCTTACAAAAATGGTACCCCTAAGTGTATTTACACTCTGCCCCCCCTTAAAAAAAGTTGTAAGGGCGCCCATGTGTGTTTGTACTATAAAAAATAATAATTAAAAAATAATAAAGAATTTTGTTAAAATTGTTATTCAACACAAAAAATATATGATTTGTAATTTCTGGTCTCAAAAAATTATCTCTCTTAGCACTTTAATCCGCCAGTGAAGCGTATCACACTCAACTGCAGGTTTTCATGGTGGGAAACGGTGCGAACGGTTTACACTCGACGGATACCTTGAAGCCGGGCGAGAAAGGGGAGAAAGCCGCAGAGGGATGCAGCCGACGGCGCGAGCGCGAGGACGAGAGGGAAATATAATAAGAAGAGAAATATAAATGGGAAAGGGGAGGCAAACGAAAAGAACGAAAAAGACGTGTAGAGGCCTCAGAGGTGCTCGGAGGTACGTCGAAAAATGTGAACGATCCTCTTGGCACCCCTCCAACCGCGGCGTAGATAGGGGGAGAGACGGGTGCACGTCATGCATCACGCGAAGCGTCCGGTGCATCCAGCGCATCCGGATGCACCGTGCGCGAAAGGAGATGGCGAACGGGGGTTTTGGGGATTACACGGGGAAGAGGATGACGGGGTAGGGTGTGAGTGACGACAGTAGGCGCCTAAACGTAGAGGCTGGAGAAGGGCGGCTTACCGTGTGTGCATCAGTTCGCTGTCTTCGCCAGAATGCAGGCAAGATGCAGCGCGTTGCAACGACACTGCGTTATCGGTTACACGCTTCCCCGAATCCGTACGTGCGCACGCGGGCTCTGCCTGTCTTCCGCCTTGTTTCCCTGTCGAAACTTTCACGCTCCACGAAACGAGACGCGCGAATAAACGACGACGCGGCGTTCTCGCGCGTGGCAATCGCGGAAATCGTGCGGCGCGTCCGCAAACTGATATCGATTCGCGAAATCCTGTTCCGATAGTTCTATCGAGGCGAAGACATCAAGTTTCCTGTCTCGTATAGTTAAAGATATCTTTATCTACACCAGTTTCCAATTTAAGCGCGTAAATTTAATATTCTGTATGTATCATGTATCAAGTGTTCATATCATTTTATTGACGTGAGTAAAGCATAATGACGTATAAAATCTCACTGAGATTTTTGTTCTAATATGCCATTCTTATATATTTAATATGGCGATGAACCTGCGATTGAACTCAGAATCTATTAAACATTGAAAGAATTCAGAACAAGAGGGAATAAGATTCGTAACTTTTTATAGAGATAATTTCATGTATAAAATTAATCTCAAATTATTATTAAATTATTTCTCGCTTTGAATGTCTGATTTAATTGTCGCAAACCCAATTCTCTACAACGGAAATACTCAGTATTACTAAACTAGATAATATCGTGCCACTTACCTTTCGACTTGGCTCGCCACGACAGAGTTCCCACAGAAGGCAGAGAGCCAGGGACGATATGCCCGTTTCCTTGGCGAGGGTGGCCAACGTTGACGACACCAGGGCCAGCAGCAGAGGAAACGGCGATCTCGTGCGATTACAATGGGCTGAGTACGTCAGGAAAGATGTCAAGGTCAGGAAACAGGCAAGAAGGTCGGCACGTCCGACTATACCGGCCACAGCTTCACTGTGAATGGGATGGACCGCAAACAGGAAACCCGTGATCGCGTGCGCGAGATTGCTCCTTCCTGGTAGGACCTGCGGAGTGTAATTGCGGATATCTCGTAAGGTACATATGTAAACGTCTCGCAAGGCGATCCTTCGAGTGACAGGAGTGGGGCAAATTAACTCCAACGTTAATTGGCTCTACTCCGCCACGAGGATTGCTTGATTGGAGTTTCAATTTAATTATCTATCGGGCAAATGGCCAACAATAATTACAACAATCTGTCCGAAATTAGAATTTATCTAAATTTATTATCTTATTTATCTAATCTAGTAGAAATTAGAATTTATAATTTGGATTCTATAATACGCGCGAATTTTTCTAAAACTTTTAAGTCAAGAGTTTAGTGGAGAATATCCTATAATATTAGCTACAATTTATTTTGTTGTAATAATTAATATATATTTTATGTGTTCAATTTAATACTGAGGTATTAACGATACAAAATAAAATGACAAAGACAATCATTCGCAATAAAGGAAAGAGTAAAAAAATATAGGTAAATATTTGGATCAAACTATAAAAAGGAACGCCAAATATATATAAAAGATGTAGAGGAATACAATTCGTAGTTTTATGCGCGACGCTTGGTAATCGTCGGCAGCAGTCATTGACGAGGATTATTCGAAAATTATACGATCCGATGCACATTTGCAATAAGGGGATAGAGGATACGGCGAGACGGGCGGAATTTCGAGCAGGGAAATTGTATAAATGTCGTATATTTTTTCAACGCGCCAGCAGAAAATCGAAGGTAGCGACGAAATGGCTCGGAAGGAAAACCGATCGGAATCGAGAACGAGGAAACACCGCGCGGCGAAACGTCTTACTGGAGATATTAACAGCATGCATAACTCAAAACGCTGCTCTCGAAGTACGAGAAGTACTTTCATTAATACACTTAGACGCAGTTAATTAGCGCGACAGTTTCATTACACGGGAAAGTGCTGTGTGTATTAAATTAACGCGGCTCCTCGTACTTGCCACTCGTACTTCCTCACGCTTATAATAACGCTCTAAAACGATTTGAGTTGCTAATGAACTTATAAAACGGTACGCAACTTGGATATTACTGCTTATTTTCACGATTCCAAGAAATGCGCTAAGTACTTTCACTACCCGATCATTTCCGGTACCCATCCACGTGTAATGCTCGTTTTCGACTGAGAGAAATATTTCGCACAGATAAATGACATGGCGTAACAATACTATTATTACCAACCCCTAATCGGAGATCTAATACAATGATATATTAATAAAAATCGCTTTCTGCGCTTAGTTTTGATGTACTATCAATACGAAATGTGACAATAGCCACCGAAATCATCACGTGCAATGAACTTTGCATGAAACAAATTTGAAAATCGCACCGGCAACTTCACATCGCGAATCGTTGACGTAAAAACATTGCTCATCAACCCGAATCAGTAAGTACTATGTCGATATCATTGTTAAGTACCTCAATTGTTCCAACAAATAGTCAGTACAATGCTCCATCACATGCGCAATATATTGAAAATATATGTTGAACGAATCTTCTTGATAAATTATTTCACGGTACTACAACACGAAAGCTGCGCGCATCGACACAGGTTCGTTATCAAGTATTTGAGCAAGTACCTCATCATGCGACTACTTCGCCTTGCGATGATAATCGCTCGTTATTCGATTCGATCTGTCGGTCACTCCCGACACACACTTACACGCCACACTCATTTTCGAGTGATGGAAATTTTCCGAAAATGCGTAGGCAGGTAATACGTGCGAAATGGGCGAAAAGTGATCGCGTTAATCAAAAACAAAGTAGTATGGTGTCGCGGCTGTGATGTAACGATTACGTACAGAAGACTGCTGTCTTCCCACTTGAAGTCAGCTGCGTTCCGAGCATCACATTTAGTTATTCATACATCATGATTGTTTTAATTTGAATGTTGTGTATATTACTCTGCTTTGAATCTTATGATTTATTCTTCGAATTATATTTATTTTTCAATTAATTAAACTTTCAAGCTGTTAGAACTGTCAAACTGATAAACAGCTCCGAAGCAACGGATTTGACAATCATGAATATCTAGATGCGATGTGTCTGCTCGGAACGCAGCTGAATTCAAGTGGGAAGATATTAATGCCGCCTTTTGACGCGTAAGTAGAACGGCGCGTGCTCGGCGGTTTCGCACCTGCACGCAAAAATACTGCATGCATCGACGTGAAAATACTGCTTGCCAATGTGAGTATCTCTAAAAGTATTGCGACAAATATTATCACTGAATATCTTGGCTATACAGAAAATTAGACTAGGGGAGAGTTGCTGAATGCGTGTCGCTTAAATCGTACCTCATCAATATTTTATATTACTTAATTATTACTTAATAAGCAACATTTAGTAACAAAAATATGAAATAAATAAGAAATGAGTAATATAGACAAAAATTTAACAAGTTACATCTTGTTTTATGCGTGCTAACAATACTTTAAAATATCAGGTACAACTAATGTTAATTTTTGATCAATTTATGTAGCTGATAATAGTGTAATCATGCAATTTTATTCTGATTTTTTATATTTTCATAAAAAAAGGTTTATTGTAGAATATTTTACATTTATTGTATATACATATCTGCAATTATTATAAAGATTAAATCAATTTTTATAAAATCTATCAAGTTTCCTAAATCGTACCATCATAAGGTTTTCTATATCGTACCGATAGGATTTAGGAACTCGTGCTTATATAGTTGTGCTTATATGAATACACGGAGAAAATTTTATATTAAAAATTACTATGTATGGCAGTAGCCGTGGACCATGCTGGAATTATAAAAATTTTTACTATGTTTCCACAAAACAGTTTAATAATTATTAATATAATAACATAGTAAAAATTTTTATAATTCCAGCAATGGTCCACGACTACTGCCATACATAGTAATTTTTAATATAAAATTTTCTCCGTGTACAAGTATCAATTACAAAAATAAATTTAAGCCAGTTTTATTTCGACGTCCTTACCTTTTTATTATTGTTATTTATTAATTATTAAATACTTGATCCTTTTTTTGATAAATTATTAATAAAATAGGTATTAGGTAATGATTTCTTTTAATAATCTTATATTTTTAATTATTTTTATTTATATAAATTCGATACTTTCAAGGAGGTATGATTAAGAAGACTCATAGGTACACGGAGAAAATTTTATATTAAAAATTACTATGTATGGCAGTAGCCGTGGACTATTG
>NJRQ01000280.1:9092-48277 GCA_003063805.1 Aphaenogaster ashmeadi
CTACACACATTCCTTTCTTATAAATGGTACCAGAAATTCTGATCCATGAGAATATCTTTATTACTTCATTTAAATCCTTAGGCAGAACATCATGAAATAATTGATAATTTTTTATATCTTTAATACTGATTTCTTCTTGAACTCCAATAGAATCCAAATTCGTTACTGAAAGTGGTTTGTCTCCTCCGCCTTTCGGATCTAGCAGTGTTTGTCGTCTAATGTCATAAGTTATATCCCAATTCTTTAAAACCTCAGTCCAAAGTTCCAGACTTACTTTCAGCCATCGAATAGCTGCTTGCACTTCATTTTCATTTACTATAGACATTTTTGGCAAATTAGCAATATTTTATAAAAAATATTTCTTAGCAAAAATATTTCTTGACTATGTAAATTAAATTTAAATACCGTCAGATGCATTCGTGTTGGGCTGATTTTCATCATTATGGGCAGAATCTGAATGTCTGTGATAGTTAGCTGGGTTGAGTGCACCGAACCTCCTCAACATAGACTTAATATTTTTCAACTTATCAGCTAATTTTCCCCCTATATTTTTCTGGTTTGGACCATTTGCAAAAGGTCTTCATACACGTATGTAGTCTACAATATATTTATCAAAATAAAAATCATTTCTTACTCATGACAATATAAATTACCAGGTTACAAAACTAAATAAAAAAATTTTTCCTCAGTCTCAGTTGGAAATAATTCACATATTTTCTTGGACACGATTTGAAATTCTTCAAAAGTAGGGCTACAAAAAGAAAAAAAGAGATATTAGCAACATTAAAAATATGTATAAAGTTATAACCATCGACCTAGAGCATAGACTACGCAACGCAAGTCGAAAGTTAGTCTCAATGTGGAAGAAGGACAGCAAGAGTCCGTGGTCAATATCTATCATTTTTCTAAATATCTATCCTTTTCTTATGTTCCTGTGCGATCGATTTTTAAACAATCAGATTCATAGATAGAGACAAAGGTAGTTCGCAGTCACTTGCTATCTCGCTCATTTTTCTGGACCTTGTTTCATATACGAGTAAAGTAGGGATAGCGCAGTCCATGCTCTAGGTCGATGGTTATGACAATATATAATAAAAAACTAACTTAATATTAATTTTTATCATACAGCTTGCTAATGTCTACTAATATTGCTCTTGCCTCTCCATTTAAAATACCATTATTTTTATAATAAATTAAAACAGCATCACCCCTTAAATGCTCTTTTATTTCCTGTTCAATATTCTGAAAAAATATATATATATTATGAAAATATAAATCAAATATAAGTACAACTGAATACAAAATTCTAACCATCGTACTTTTAGTGCTAAATATAGTCACCTAATTACAAGTTTATTTATTTGCCACATATAAAGATCAATATAATTTCAACTGAAAAATATCAGACAGCCACATTTAACGTTAACAGCCACATTTAATGACGTTTAACGACTTGTATTAAAAAAGTTTTACTTAAAAAAAACTGCAAATGCGATACCTTATTAGATATAATTGCACTAATGTAACAATTCTTCAATTTATGTATGTCATAAAAGAAGTATTAGCATTTCCTCTCATAACAACACAAATTGCAATAATTTAATATATTGCTTTTTGTTTGCTTACCAGCTCTTCAAATTGCGTTCTTGTGAACCACAATGCAAGTCTTTTAGGACAACGCTTTGATTGTAGTAATTTTGACGATGGCTGTTTTCTTTTTCCGTTTTGAGCAGTTAGAGAAACTGTTTCACAATCACTTACACTATTTACTCCTGAATCAGATGCTGATTCGAGATCATTACTTCTCTGCTCACATATTTCCTGCAATGTTAACATTAAATATCACAAACACAAGAATTTAATTGGCTGCTAGTTTTATATCTTAAAAGTTAAATGTTTATATATATACACACATACACATATACTCACTATATTATCTAATTGACGTAAAGGAGTTTTCACAATATTAAGACAATTATTTGTATTAATATCGACAATTGGCAAGCTACAGTTTCCAAATTCATCGAGCTACAATGAAATATATATGCCCATAAGAAATAAAGAAACAATCTGATTGCATGCTATATGCATGATTGCTTGAAATGAATCTATAAAAATATTCCTTTCTTGTGTACCTCTACATCTAAAAGTAAGTCTTTAGAAATATTGGCTTGTAGAGCATCTCTTTTACTAAAAAACTCAGCTTGGTCACCCCACTTAGGCAGTAATTCCTCAGCCTTTTTGGCTGATACTAAAAATAGTCGATCTACTGTAGTTATTGCATCCCCTAAACACAAAGCAAGCATCTTGTGATATTAATTATAAAGAAGTTCAAAGCCAGGAAGCTGAAAACGATTAAAAAAACAGAAATAGAATTTAACTGTCGTGAAAAAATAACAGAAAATAATAAAATAAACTGTTTACTGCTAAAATAAAAAATTATAGTTAACAATAATAATCAATCACCTGGCAAAGTAAAGAGTAAAGACAAAAGGAAGAAAAAAATAAAATTTGGTTCAATAAAAGTGCTATTAATAAATGTATATTAGCGGAAGATAGGTACTAATAAATTAAAAACTTACAAGTAACATAAAACAAACGAAACAATTTTTTCCATACATACATGTCGTTGCATTGCAAACCATGCGAAAACTTGCGTGAACATTAACCTTAACTAACCTTAACATTAACCTTAACTAGATCTACAATGAATAAGTCGTAATAAAGAGTCGTAATACAGTCACTCAGCAAATCAGAACTCACTTTGGACTATGTTACAACCATTACCGTATAACATAGATTGTGCAATCCACTTCTTACATTTACTTCTATATGATCACCGAAATAAAAATAGATCATGAACGCTATCTCTTTTTATCACATTAATTGGAAAAAGAGAAATATGGTCACAAATTCTTACTATTCTTTTTTCTATTTCAGAAAACATTTTCTGCTCGTTTTGTGCAGTCCATACTTTAACCATGCAACTACGATTTACGTCTCATTGTAGATCTAGCTATTAACTTTAAACAGAAGCTACTAGAAATAAGAAAAAATACTCACTCTCAAATGCGGGCCAGTAGTCGCCTAAATGTGCTTCCATCAAAAACTTTTTTACTTCGTTCATAATGAAGATCACTAATTAGCATTACACTTCAGTTCACTCACACAACTCGTCGCCTCGTGTGTGTGGTCAGTGGTGGCGTACGCATCGCGTAGCAAATATGACAATCGTCTTGAAACAAACGCGCGTGGCGTGAATATCTTGCATATCCTCTTATTTTAAGAGGCTATTCGGATTATTATAGTAGAATTTCCTATAGAGGAATTTACTCTTGATTATAGCTCACTCTTCCACTGTTTTATAAAGGAATACGTCTTAAAGAATTTAAAATATGCTTCATGTAAGATTTTGTGCTTAGAGGAAATGCTTAGAGGAATTCCCCGCTTAAGAGTAGAATATTTTTTTGAGGTGAAGATATACGCTAACAGAGAAGAATATTTTGAAAGCAGAAAATTGGAACATTGATAAACGAAACGTGATTAAGTTAATATTTAAATATTAACATAATTGAAAATAACAGACAACTGTTAATCTGACAGTTATCTGATTGATTTAAGAATTAAGTTACATAAGAATTTTAGTGTATCCAGTTAATCATCATTATGTCAACACGCAATTTGTTGAAGAGACTCTTTTTAAAAGTTCCGCCAATTTTGTTTATCCAAAAGATTTTTTTCTCAATGGAATTCCGCTATATCGCGAAATAGAATCAATTTGTAAATGTAAATTTTGATCGCAAAACCGGGGAACCTTCGATCAACACAGATTATTCATTTGTAAGAGCTTAATACGCGTACAATATGTTGGATTTCGCGAATCGCGCGCGGACGTGTATTCTCGCCGATTATTTCGCAGGGATGAAGGGAGGGAAGAAGAACGCGTGTGCAGATCCGCGTAATAGGGACCGGCGCAACAAACGAATAACACACTTTGCTGTTCCCACTCGCTGAACGCTCGTAAATCCCGTATTCGTGTAAATCCCGTTCATAAAGCGCCATAACGTTCGGCGATCGCATGCCTCCTGTCTTTCCTCCCTCCTCTCCCCTCCGCGCGGACGTGCAAAAATGAGAGAAAAAAGAAAAGAAAAGAAAGCAAAAAAATTGCTTCGTAACTTTCATAATGCGGCACATAATATCGGAGCAATTGCTTTTCCGTGAAAGCGCGGGTGCGGTGCAACGTGCCGGCGAACCGGGGTCAAAGGGGCGATCGTGGAAGAATGAGGGTGGTAGCATCGAAACGCACGATCAAAGAAAACTTGTAAATTCAGCCACGAAATTAGCTTGACACTAATTTCACCGGGGAGAGGGTTAGGGGAGTGGGGAGAAGCATGGGCAAGGCTAAGAAGCCAGCCGGAAAAGATTGGCCTATGGAGCGGAGAAGGTCCGGAGGGGAGAGGATAAGGCGGCCTCGCGTGATACCTCATACCGACTTCGCGTGTCGAAGTCTGATTTGCTTTGTTGAATCAAGTGTACACGAGGGCGGGGGGGTATGCCTCGTAAAAGGCGAGGAGAACGAGATAGTGTGCAGTCCCTCCACCCTTCCATCATTTTCGTCGGCAATTAGACCGCCGATGGAACTCGTCCATCCGACTTGTCAGTCTCTCTCTCTCTCTTTCTCTCTCTACCGTTGTTCTGCGGGAGGTATTTTAAACTAACGTTATCACCAGCCAACGTATCAACTGCATCTTTATTTAACTCACTTGTCAGGCCGAATCCGTCCCCCCCCCTCTCTCTCTCTCTCCCTCCCGCCTTTCTCGATTGAACGAATTGTCAGTGTGTCATTAATTACCTACGTCGAAACGAGATCCGACTGGAAGTCTAACGTGTCACGATAAGAATTTCACGTAGGTATTTCAGGATCATTAGAAATATATCTTGTTTGGACATTTTCAGTATTAACACAGACTCTGTGCAGGGGATAATTTTAGATAACGGTTAACTCGATTTCATGTTTCAATGGCTTGCTTATTAGCATCGCAAATTTGCGACGTAGCGAGAAAGATGTTCTATTCCCGTTCGACAACAGTTTTAATGATTTAATGACTAATATGCTCGGAGGTATAATTTCGGCCGACGAGTCCCGCGGTCGAAAAATAAAGATTTATCTCAGCAATAGCGACCTAATGAAGACCAAACAGAGACGATAGATTCGGAAATTTCTCGCCCTGTGGCTCGTTCAATGGAGCTTGAATGGAAAATAATGGTACAGGAAACGTAAACTATGTTTATTTTTGGGATTTAATCTAATGTAAAGGTGGCGATTTATCACATTGCGGCTGTCGTGGCCGTCTTTATCTTCTGAATGACAGATTAATAGAAATTCCTCTCAATCTCTCTCTCTCTTATACTTCATCTACGTGTAGCAAGGTCGAAACAACATTGTCGCGTAATAATAACACGATTTTTTGTCCAGATTATATCTGTTGGTTGCCACAAGAAAGATAGACATCACTTTCGCATAAATCAGCCCGCGTAGCGCCGAGTCCACGTGGCAATTAATTATAGAAGTGCCATGCAACCGTCATATCTGGGTTGCCGGTTCAGGGCCGGTTCGGCCTCACGGACATGCGGTTTTGATATCTCTCAAACATTTCGTCAGTCAGCGAATGTGTGTTGTGTATATATGCGTGCACGCAAACATGCATGAGTGTCTCTCTGTGTGCTTGTACCGTGACAAGTGGCATCTACATGGATTCCCTTTCGCATTACGCCCGGCATTTCTGCTCATCGTACCGGAAACGGTATAGTCTGGCTGCCTCTATCCCACGAATCCCGCACCCTTTCTCTCTCTCTCTCTCTCTCTCTCTCTCTCTCTCTCTTTCTTTGACCTTTCTCTCTCGATCTCCTGGCAGATAAGTGGAAAGCCAGCACGACGTAGGTCGAAGTTTTGGTGGATTTACGGAATCTCAAATTCGTACCGGCGTAAGCGGATCTGGCCTCTCTCTGGTCAAACGGGTAAAGGTCGACCTTGTCGCGGGCGGGTAGTCAGCTTTTACAGCGCGAGATGGGGACATTGATGGTCCTCTTCCACCGCACAGGAGGAAAATACGAACGATGGGACGAAGAGGATGGAAGTGGACCCAACATTCGCCGCAGACTACGGCTGATGAACCACCTGGCGGATATGCGAACGCGCGCGCGCACACCGCGCTTCGAAGAGCCAGAAAGCAAAGTTCCACCAACATACATCCTCGCATTCATTCGCCTGGTTTCTGTCTCTGTCGCCCTCTCTCATCAGCCCTCTGCCGTTTGCCGACGTCCTTCGGTCGTCTTCGTCGTACGTTTCATCCCTTAATGCTTTTAACGTTGGACCTCGGCGCAGTTAGCATGTAACGATCCAAATAATGGACCGTGCACAGGGATTTGTCAGTGTCCGAGCGGCTCCAAGACACTTCGTGACGCGTTTGCACCTTCATGCGTTTTTCGTGGGATCCATTAGTACAAAGTTTGTCCCATTAAGGGAGGACAAAACTGTTCAATGCTCGGCAATTATGCGCAGACGATTATTCTTTGTATTTTATTTACATTTTGCGTTTAAATGTCATGATTTATTTTTTCTTTCTTTTATTGATATCTCGCAAATTTCTCGCAAAACGTAAAATTTTGGAAAAAGATAATAAATTATATAAGTTTCATTTCACAGTTATAAAATAAAATGAAGAAAGCATATGATTAAAATTCAGTATTATTATACATATAAGCAAAACTAAACGTAATTTTTTAAAATATAATTGAATTAAATTTGTTTACTAAAGAATTTAATAACAGTTTCAATTTTCATTAAAACAAATAATTATATAATTTACACGTAATATTTAGAATTTGTTGTTAGTAATGTACTTATTTAGTAGATTATTATTGTTCGGAATATTTATCCAATAAAAATTGGCCAATCTGAAGACTGCCCCCACTACCGTCCCCATCGATCATTTAATCTTCTTTTCTCTTTAAACGTGTATTTTTAAAGCTTTTTAACATTTATTTAATATTTATCTTGATATCAAGAAATGTATAATAAAATATTACAAAGTATATAAACAAATGTGATATAGTATAATAAAATACAATACAATACAAAATATAAGATTAATAACATACAAAGCATATATAATGTACAAAATATATAAAACGATTATATAGGGTGACCCACATAGCTCTTAACAGCTTGATATTTTGAAAATCATGGATTTTAGAAAAAAATGTTTCAGACAAAAGTTGTAGGGTTTAAAAAGACGCATTTAATGATAGTATTAGTTTTACCATAAGTGGTGTTGCCAAAGTCAGGGTTAAAGTCAACTTTATTTTTTTTAATGGAATGAAGTGGGATCAATTGATGTGAGGAAAACACATGGTTGCTTTTCAGAAAAGTATGTAACTGCACATTACAAATTGCATAATTTTTTTAACTCATGACGATTAACATAGAAAACGATATAATTTCAACTTTGTCATCGAAGCACTTCTTGAATATGAGTTTTTGGTCAAATCGGAGTATCGAGAAACCTTCCAAAATTGAGAATATATATAATTCTAGATATCGTTACAGCTCTTTCTTCTTTTACAAGAATGATTTCCAATGCAAACCTCAAAATATCGTATAATACGGACTCTGCATCATTATCAGGTATATCGCTTCAACATCTCGAAAAGTGATTTTTAAAAAATCTTTTATGTGGTTAATTTACCTAATGATACGTCTAATTGTATACGAAATTTGAAAAAAATCGGTCGGGACCTATTTTACGCGCAATAGTGCGGTGTCCTTTCTTCTATTTAGATTTGTAACGTGAAAATTTTTTTCAATTTCAAACAACAAATGGTTACAAGATATTATAAAGCAATTTTTGTCTCTTTTAATTTCATTTTAATGTCAGAACCTTGCAGCACCCAGCTACAGATTTTTGTAACAGATATTAAAAGCCATATAAAAAATATCGGTAATATACCGGTATTTTTGGTTTTATATAATAACCAAAATAAATACCGATTAATATAAATATCGATATGACGTAATACCAGTATATGCATAATTTTTTCGGTAATAGCAATATTATACCGATATTATAACGATATTACTAAACATCGATATTGTTAGAAATCAATTCGATTTGTAATAGAATTTAATACATATTAAAATACATATATACATATTTAATATTATACGAAATTATATCAATATCATCGTTAAAATTTAAGAATAAATAGATATGAGATTATGACTTTTGTTGATTCCCAGCAAACATCGAATATAACTGCCATATAACATAGATATAACACGTGCATATTTACGTACATACATGTTATATGGCACTTGGCAGTTATATCTAGGTTTGCTGGGTTGTGAAGTGAACTCTATATTCATATGTCAATGCTATAGGTATACATTTACAAATAACATTTGCAAGTCATCATTCGAAGTGATCATAAACACAAAATGTGAAATTTCTCAGGTTATAAAATAATGTCCTATATAAAATAGTAATAATACCGGTATAAAACAGGTATTACCGAAAAATTATATGTATACCGGTATTATGAAAATTTCGGTTAGAATCATTATCATACCAATCATTACGCACTACCAAAGCCCAATAATCTTAGGGTGCGTTCCACTTGGCATCCATAACGCTAATAAACTAATGCGCATTAGTATATTAAATTGATTATCAATTTAATAATATTTTCGGCATTAGCTAGGGACTGCGTTTCAAGACCGACAAAATTGTTGGCGCGTAGTTGGAGGAGGGGGGGAGGTTAAAGAAACGTATATAAATTCGAAAGATTATAAGGCACGAAGATCCAGCCTCGACCGAATAGGCTTATATTGTATACTCATATTTGTGTTATTACGATTAAGTGTCAATACTTAAGTTTTAATACCTTTAGACACCATTTTCTCCTATTTATGCTGTAGATGCGGTATCGCTTTTGTTTCTCGCAATAACAGCATAGTATATGGCATTGGTTTCTTTAAGTTCTTGACCTCTAGGAGCTACGGCCGGAACTTGTGGCAGATTGTCGTATAGCAAAGGGTTTAGGGATTTCGAAAACGATGCTTATGCAATAATAGCGTAAGTTGACTAACGCTGTTATTGTATCCAGGTCCTCAATTGTTATAATAAGCGATTATTAATTCGCGCAATTAAAAATTCGTAACTGTATCATTGTGATAATAACTTATCGAAACAGATATTTCGCATGAATTATTCATTTATAATCAAAACGGCGTACGAGTATCTCACCTGATACGCTCCTGAGATGAGATTTGAGTAATGATTATGAATACGGGCCTGAGTATCATAAGTAATTTTAATATCGCAATGCATCTCGAACTAATCATAGAACGTAACAACGTGAAGAAAAATTGAAATGCCACGTAACTGGCATTAAAAAACGTAACACGATTATAAATCTCTCCGATATCGCGCCTCTTTGAATATCGTCACTAATCTCAATTAACCGCGGCAAAAAAATAAGAACAAACATAGTTTCCCGAACACGTAAGCGGTATAACGAAACAACAGTCGATTAATCATGGATTCGGCACGGTTCTCGTCTCTTTTCTCCATTAATCTTTGATACCGCGGACAAAAAATGGGACGCACGATCGCCATGCTGGTACTACCGGTAATATTCGCAAATAACACCGCGCGAAAACAAGCGTTTCGTTTATCCGCGGGCGAACGCGGCATACAGAATTAGTATTCAAAGCCCCGATAATATCGAGCTTAACGAGACTTCTATATCAGGAAACCCGCGGGGTATTGATTTTACAAAGTCGCCGGGGCAAACCAAGCCGACGGCACACGAGACTCGCCCGTTCATCGGCGAATTAGCGTCAATGAACTTTTCTGAACCCCCGGAGTTGAGTCCGAACTCATCGAGTCCCTCTCTCTTTCTCTCCTTCTATCCCTTTCCGTACCCCTTCCTTCGGATATACACGATCGCTTAAGTAGATGGAACGAATTGCAAATAACCGTCGGCGGGATGGCGGGCATTCCGTCCGAACGGCGTAATTACGGCTTTGCGATCTGCGTAGATCCACCGCGGTAATCGCGGGTTTTTGCGCGACGCATAAAAGAGATTTGAGAACTCGTTCGGACGGAGGCGCCGGCCGGTAGAGAGAAAAGGTTCGATTGCAGGAAGAACTCCAGGGTAGTTCCGCGCGACTTTTACGTAATGCAATGAGCGGGCGAGTGTGTGTTGCGGCAACTTCGGAGAAACACTGGAGTTCGCTTTGATACTCTTTGAAGAGTTCAAATCGCTACGCTGTAAGACCGAGGGAGTGAGTTAAGGGGCGCTTGAGCGCATCGTAAATGCAAATTTCCCCTAAAGAACTACAACGGCCAATCGATGTACTTATCCCCTTTCAAGGTATCGGTCACCGCGTGGCGGTTCTGAAATGCTATCGTCGTCTTGCTTGAAAGTTACCGCGAGCGAATACGCGATATCGTAGAGGAGAGTTGTTACAATTTTTTATTAGAATTTTTTCCAGACTAATGTATACATTTAAATCAATGAATACCTATACATTGATTCAAGTACAGTTTTAACTACATAGTCAATTTTTTAACAATTGGTATCAATGTTTTTAAACATTGAAAATTAAAATTTTTCGTCAGTAGGTAAACTGTAACAACTTGCCCCACTGCACTGTGGGGCAAGTTTTTACATTACAAGTTGTTACTGAGCTGGGGCAAATTGTTACATTTGCAATGTACACTTTTCAAATGTACACATATAAGAGTAAATTCAATATTACGATAAAATCAAACGCAAAATATTTATTTTTAGGATACAAAACTAAAACTTACAAAAATATATTAATACTTTTTCCTAAGTTATTATTAACTAAAAGAAAGTAAACGGAAAAGAAACTAAAAGAAAGGAATTTTAGATATAGATTCTTCATCAGTTATAGACATCTGCTGCTTTTCTAAAAGACAGGCGTTTTGCTTCCTCATAGAGGAAGTTTTGTTTTCGTAAAAAAAAATTTTTTTAAGTTGCCGCTGCCAATGTGTTCAGAATGTTTTAAAACGTCGAAAATTTACATTTCTACAAAATGTCCGCGTGTGTGTGCGTGTGTGTATGTCTGTTTGTATGTACGGATTTGATGTCTGTGATTGCTGTAACTTCCGCAAATTTGGAGATATCGGGCTGGTTTTTTTTTAATCAATAAAGAATCATTAAAGGAGGTTGGTATTGAATTGGGCTATGATCGGTAAAGGGATTCTCTTTTGATAAAATTTTGAATTTTTTTAGAAATGTCCGTGGTTGTGGTAACTTCTGCAAATTTGGAGATATCCGTTTTTTTAAATCGATAGAGAATTATTAAACGAACGTTGTTATTGAATTGGGCGATAATCGGTAAGGGAGTTCTTTTTATTTAACTTTCTTTGTCGCTGTTGCATACGTTTCTGCACTTACAGATCCTCTCTGTCTGTCTTTTTTTTGTAAGATTGCGCCATTTTGTAGAAGAAAAACAAGAACGGTTTTTAATTCTAGATATGGAGTAAGTTGTTACACTGTTGTCCCGATCGAGATATAACAACTTGCCCCAATTCGCCATTTTTGATTCGAGAAAGTACAGATCGAAAACCGGTATATATATCGATTCAAATAAAACATGTTATTATAACTAAATGTACATAAAAGAAATATACAGAAGAATAATAACATACCTTCAGCTTATGTATGTAATAAAACAAACAATTGACAAAATGAAATATTTATTTTCAACAATTGAAATTATATGAAATTATATAAACAGACGTAGCGTCTTCTATAATGCAATGGCTGCCAAACTAACATAAGTGAAATAATAGAATGAAAGTCACATGTCATATTTATAAGAATGTGCTGCGGTCTTTGGCAACAAAAAGAATTAACTGTAGCAACTTGCTCCTTGTAACAACTAGCCCCGATTTCCCCTACGTAATACGATGGTATCTCATTCCTTCGTTGGAGATAAAAATTTATATTTGTCAAAAAAGAAAAAAAAAGACGGAGGCATGAGCGCCTCTGGGATGGTTTCCTACGTCGCATTACGTTCTTACGTAGTATAGAATACGCGTCCCAGCAGACGACTCCGTATCCCTCATAATCAAGACAAAGTTATGGCAGCTGCGCGCCGCACGCACATAATTTATTCGAGTGCTCTCGTTTTAGGCGCACTCTATAAACACCGTTTAACGTCACCGCATTTTTTCCTTCCGCCGCGCCGCCGCCGTGCCGTGTAATAAGTTAATAAGTTAAGTCGCGACGATGTGGACACTCCTGATCGAACATTTCAGATCGATCTTCCGCAGATAATCGCCTGACAATAATTTAAGGCGACTGAAGATCGTCGCTGCTACATTTCCGAAATAAATTTTTCGATAAAAATCTTCCGGTCGCATAAGTATCTGGATTAAATAGCGATTACGAAATAGTGCTCGAATCTTAAATTTTTTCTTTTTATAAATAGGAAATCCTTTTATGACACTGCATGTCAGGCATTAAACTCTTTGAAAAATTCATAATCGCGTGTGTCAGGAATATTTCTAATGTAGGATATCATTATTCTCCAATCCAAATGCTCTATAAAAACCTATAGAGATAAAATATGCTCGCGAGCATGGTATAAGAATAAGTTAGTATCCATAAATTTAATCTTACTCGCCGGATTAACTCGTTACCCCTGATGTGTGATAGACGTTACCTTATATTTACGGAAATGATCTTACATATCCGGTAGAGAAACGTCGAGTTCGCAAGATTCACCGTGAATACACGGCGGTGCGCACAGGATTCTACTTATCAATCTAGGATTAGTCTGCACCCTTGCACACAGGGTTATCCCGAGGTAATGCTCTCGTAATGAACGTTACTCATCAGCATGCAGCGGTATTATCCTGGTAGGAATATCGCGGGCCATTAATATCTGCTTCCCGATACGCGGATTATACGAGTTAACTATTAAAACGTGTTTGCATAACGGCGCGGTGTGCGTGTAAACGGGAAACACGCGCTAAACGGAACGCTTTCTTTTTCCGCGTTAATGAAAAATGCACGGCATAGGAAGGGATCATTACTTTCTTAACGGATTACACAACGCCGCGCGGCGACGAGTATCGCGAATCGAAGCGGGACCAACGACGCAGCTGTTGCTTCACGCGTCGTTCACTTTTCTCTTTCGATGATTCTCATTTTGTTCGACGATCGGGTTGACCCTTGATCTCCGACCGATGCGCGTCCTTTCCACGCGTCGCATTTATAAATACTACATTTGAAGCACCGACCCCTATTACTAACGTGCGAGGGCGGCTCATGAATGAAGCCACGTGGATGCCCCTGCGTCGCGTATGTTGAATTATTTCGCTCGTGTGAATTTTTACATCGTAGCCGTAATCACAAACCGCGTCGCACTCTGCTCGCGTGGGACTTGCGACCAGTCTGGGCAGATGCTATTATTGTCATGGAAGCGACCCATGAAGAACTAAATTCCTAGATGAATAGCGACCTTTGTGCTATTATTACTTTTTATTCTCTCTTTCTATAAGGCTCCCACTGGAGAATACTCCATTTAGCTTTTGCTTAATTTAACTCCGAGATCCGAGGGTCTAGACTCGCCTCGTTATGATTGTTCGGAAGTCCGAAGATCCAATTAAGCCTGAATTTTCAATAGTGTTACTGTCAGAGTTTCGCCGCGGACATGGGAAACGCATGTCCACAATCGGTTGATTAATCAATTCGTAGTTGCAGACAAAAAATTGAACCCATGATTTAATAACGGGAACGTGTAGACTTTGTTCTACTGCATATGCATATAGACACACATTCATATAGAAGCCCAACGGCTTTACCTCAATCAATTACAATTAAAAGAATTAACTTGACAAAATTATAGCGACTGTATCATTTGTGTACATCTGCATTCAATCTGTTAACCAACTTTTCCTTTCGAACATGGCGACGCATCTCACATACATAAATCCAGACTACATATCGCGTCAATCGGTGTGAATGGAGGGTGAAGGTAACGCCCACGTGCACACACACACACACACACACATACACACACACATATATACACACACACACACACACAATGATCGACTTTCATTCACGTATCTACCATGCTCCTTCGAAGTCTTACCCTAGCGTAATCACAAATGTGCTTAGACAGTAGACGTCGTACGCATATTCATGTATATATAGAAGCGCTTTGATAGCTGGCAGTCCACGCAACTATAATATCGAGTGACTGACTATTATTAGTATACAACTCGCCACAGGAGGATAGAATAGCGAGAGCATAGACAGCTCTAGTTTAAGTGGGATGCGCGTTTCCCTGCACCCCTGTTACGGGGGCGCATCTAACCGATCGCACGATCACGCGTTCCGCTCGCAACTCGCTTTTTAAAGCCGCGATTAATAATAACCACCTCCCCGTGACAACACATCAAACTGTCAATCGTGCGCTCTTTTTTCCCAGATCGCTTCCCTCGTTTGGCGTGACACACACGACTCGCGCTTTGCCAGAAATAAAATTTATCGCGATCGATTTCTACTAATCTCTCCAATTCAGCGGAAACTCGCTCAACCGCGCGCACTTCAGTGTGCAACACCGCGAAAAGTTATGGCTCTTATCTCTTATCGAAGTATGATGTATGGCTTGCCATATGTTGTGCGCGTTTATAATATAGTTTAGCCATATGATATTACCGCGAACGCGTCGCGCGCAGCGAAGCCGAGAAGAAACTGGCACAAAACTAATATTGCAACTAATGTTAGGTGTTAAAGAATCAAATTTAAACCAATTTCTTGGGTTAAATCATATTTGGTTATTTTTAACTTTCACGTGTGTCAAACGCAACAATAAGTTGTTTTTGACCCATGTAAAAGTTATATTGACTTATGTGACTAATAGTAAACCAAATTTGAATGTTAACACATTCCTTGAGTTAAATTATTTAACTTTATTATATTCTAGTTAAATTAACAACATATTGGATAGGAGCAGTAGCGACCTATAGGAATGGTTATAAATGATCCAAAGACATTTGTCCATTTTGGGCCAACCGCATACAGTTATCAATTGTATACCATTTTATAATTAATAATAGAAATATTAAAAATTAAGTAGTTTTAGATCCTCAAACTCCTGCCGAAAGCAATTCTAGTCTTTTAAAGAACGCTCCTGGAAAAAACAAAAACAATTCTTCATATGGAAATTAGGCGAAAAATGCTTCGTTTCTGCAACAATAGACGAAAAGTAGTTTTAAATATTGGCCGCGTTCAGCAGAAAAAGCAGCTTTGCAACTGTTGTAAGATTCTTTAACATGATTGGTTTTTGCCTTTAGTTCCTTCCGGATCTAAATGTATAAACTAATCATATTAAAAAATTTTACAACGTTGCAAAGCTGCTTTTTCTGCTGAACGCAGCCATTGACTTCATTTCATAATTATCAGATCAGATTCTTTCATTCTTTGTGTTTTAAAACTTTGTGAGCGTGTTCCTGGATACAATGTATAAACAAATGTTTATATGAACTTTTAGTTACAAATGTTTTGTTGTCGAAATAATGAACACAATGTTTGAAATTATTACTTTATTTGAAAGTTGTATGGCATTGTCGTTTAATGTTTATAAAAGGTGCTCAATGTGTCCTCCTACATTTTACACAGGATTGGGAACGTTACTATAAAAAAGTAAAGCGTTACCGTTGCCGTTACTTTTTGTAAAAAGTAACTCGTTACCGTTACTCGTTACTAATTTTAAAAAGTAACGCGTTACCGTTACCGTTACTTAGAAAGTAACGATTCGTTACTTTTTTGAAATGCTGAAGTAAGATGTTAGATTATAAAATTACATTATTTAGTAATCAATATTAAAACTAAAACTCCAAACTAGTTTCTATATAGCAAGCTTTTTTATATTAAACTTAACTAATAATTCTTCTAATTCTTTATATTATTAGGTGTGTGAATTAATTCGGTCCATCTGGCGGTCAATTGCTGTACTATGTAATTTTCTAACCTCTAATGTCTGCAAAAGGCTTTATTTTTTAGTTTTGACATCTGGCAATAATATTCAGTTGATAAACGTTTGGGTTTGTAACAATAACATCGTGTTTATCTGATTCTAAAATGTCGAAATTCGAGCCAAAAAGCATTATTTCCCGGAAGTTCTCATTTTCTGTTTTCATTTGAAGAAAACAGCCGCTGAAGCTCATCGAATGCTCGTAGAAGCTTATGGTGAAAGTGCTCCCACCGATAAATCATGCAGAGAATGGTTTCGACGTTTCAAAAGTGGTGATTTCAGTGTCAATGACAAACCTCGTCCAGGTCAGCCGAAGAAGTTCAAGGACGAGGAATTGCAGGCGCTAATCGATGAAGATCCGTGTCAATCGCAACATGAGCTCGCGCAATTGTTGAATGTTGATCGATCAACAATTTCTGTGCGTTTGGCAGCCATGGGAAAGATTTACAAAGAAGGAAGATGGGTGCCATACGAACTGAAAAAAAGAGACATCGAGAGGCGAAAAACCATGTCTGAAATCTTGCTTGCCAGGCAAAAAAAAGTTTTTTGCATCATATTGTGACTGGAGACGAAAAGTGGATATATTTCGATAATCCCAAACGAAGGAAATCCATTTGCGACCCAGAAAAACCATCCACATCGACACAAAAGCGGAATATTCACGGCAAGAAAGTAATGCTCTGTATATGGTGGGACCAGAAGGGTGTAGTGTATTATGAGCTTTTAAAACAGAGCCAAACCATCACTTCCGAACTTTACCAACAACAACTGATCCGTTTAAACAACGCATTGAAGAATAAGCGGCCGGAATATGCAAAGAGACACGACAAAGTGATCTTCCAGCACGATAACGCTCGGCCACATGTTGGAAAGATTGTGAAGGCCACCTTGGAAGCACTTGGCTGAGACGTTTTACCTCACCCGCCGTATTCACCAGACATTGCTCCATCCGATTATCACTTGTTCAGATCGATGGCACACGGGCTTTCGGACCAGCACTTCAACAATTATGAAGAAATAGAGAAATGGCTCAATGAATGGATCGCTTCGAAGGACGAGTCGTTTTTTCGTCACGGAATACAACAACTGTCAGACAGATGGAAAAAAATAATAGTAAGCGATGGCAAATACTTTGATTAGTGTACTTTTTCATGTTTTTTCACTCTAAAATCTTTTTTGGAAGAAAAAAAACGGACTGAATTAATTCACACACCTAATAATATCTTTATTTTTTAGTATACTTATCTTTATAGGAATTTATATTGTAATTCACAAATGTCATTTTGTCAAAAATTTCAATCAAGAATAATGCGCGCGACCAGCGCGAGATCTATTGAACAGATATAAAAAATAATAGGAAACTAAAGTAACGATAAAAGTAACGGCTGAATTCGTTACCGTTATTGTAAAAATGTAACAACGTTACCGTTACCGTTACAGACAGAAAAAAGTAACGATCGTTACCAAAAAATGTAACGAAAACGGTAACGGCGTTACAAGTAACGCGTTACTTCCCAACCCTGATTTTACATACATGCCTTACTGAACTGCTGCTGTCATACTATCTTAAAACCCATCCGGAGTCGGAACTACGAGTTGTTTAACGTCACATCAGACACTCCATGTACATTCCGCCATCAAAACAGACCCAGGAGCACTTTGTGTTTACATACTCAAAATCATACACAGAATCAAAACACAAAGAATGAAAGTATCTTCTCAGATACTTATGAAATAAAGTCAATAATTAAAACTGCGTTTTGTCCATTATTGCAAAAACTAAGCATTTTTCGCCTAATTTCCATATGAAGAATTGTTTTTGTTTCTTATCCAGGAGCACTCACCAGGTTTCCAAACATACTTACGGCTCACTCTGTATAAAATAGGTAAAGCTCTTTGAATCAATTTAACATTACCAATTTAACAATGTACATCGCTACCACCGCCACGCTTAATCTTTTAACTCTCTCACTTCGTTATTTAATTGCGCGTAATGTTCAGATATTCGCGCGCAGCCGTTTATATACCGTAGATAGAAAATTTAAATTCCAAGTTATGAAAGTTTGCTACGTATCTTCATCGTACGACTCTCCTCCGCTGGAAAATACGGGAAATCTCGCGCGAGAAACATCCGCATACAGATCGGCCTTCGAAATGACACATTTTGCAGGAAAATTTCAGACACTTTATGCACGTTTAAACGCGTACAAACGCGCTTTTCGCAGAAATCGCGGTGTGTATTCGCATGAGAGCGCAACATATTGGTTCTGATTGAACCCCGCGACTCGGTTCAACTGCTTTGCGCCGCGCTGGACAAGCACGAGGCAGATGAAAACGTGAATACAACAAAATGAAGGGAGAATCTAGTTGGCAGTGAGGATTGGATGACAAAAATAACAGCTAGGGCTTTCACTTTTGACATGTGTAGTGGTAAATACGCTTGTCGTGGACGCATACATGCATAAATCTACGCGCGCGCGATACTGTCTCACAATAGGAATGCAATTTCATTTAACGCTCAATTTAATAAGCTGCGCCGATTGAAAAACGACAATAACATCGACGAAGAAGAGAAAGGCCATTATTAATTTTGCAGTTTTCAAAATCGATGCTCTCAAAAACAGAGAACGCCTCGCACGAAAAATTTTATTCGACATTCTCGACATATTTTTTTTTATGCGGAATCATCGTCCACCCGACCAGTTACGGGACGTCATGTAGATCGAATTTGAAATATCCTGAATGTCTGAATTTGCTTTGCGCTCCATATTTTTTTCCGTGATAGGAGATGGTACACGATAACGCAATTAAAGGAACAGCGTGCGGATAAAATAATAAAAGATCTCCGCGTGGCGCGCGCGGAGGGATAGAACGGCAGACAATATATATTTTACAACCGATACTGCGCGAATACAACCGGTACTCGCGACTGTGACATAAAAAATCGGCCGGGCGATTTTGAGGTTCAAAACCGACTATAAGCTCGATTGCGGAGCTGTAATCAAGTCCGGATGGGTTGCACTGATTGACAATTTTCCACCGCCCCCTACTCCTGATCAATCTCTATGTTGCCCGCCACTTCTACACTACGAATTCGCGATTATCGTTTCTACATCAGTCTCCAAACCGATGGCCACGATAATTTATACGTTTCTCGCGGGACAATTGGTAAACACACGTCTCTCTTACAAAAAGAAAAAAAATATTATCTTTTCTTGAATTAAATTATACTATCGTGGATGAAAATTATTGTATAAATAAATCTTTTCTTCCCCGAAGAAGGAACAGATGATAGCCGTTAATTGATGAGTTGGTTTTGTGATAGGAAGTATCGGCTGTTGCATTCGTATGCTGGATTAAAAAGTTGAGATATCGGTATGAATGATTACCAATTAGCGAGGATAGGTCGCTCGCATCGACAGACGGGCAAATGGATCTGGTCTGGACGCGTCTTTAATAGAGTCAAGAACCGATTGCGAGAGAGAGAGAGAGAGAGAGAGAGAGAGAGAGAGAGAGAGAGAGAGAGAGGTGTCGCAGGAAAAAGACGAACTATACCTTTCGTAAATTGGAATATTCTCCGATATTCGTCGCGCGAGCAATGACTTTGCTTTCCATTCCTTGGTCTTTTATATTCCAGAGAGTTTCAAGTGCAATCAAAGTACACCATTGATTGTTCTTTTAATATATGCAAGAAGGAGAGAAGAGTACGAGATGATGCATTCTTAAACTAATCTTTACACTATTTACGGTTAACTTTTGAATGGACAGTTATATATCGCCTGCCTGTAACATCTATCTTCTTGCGTTCATTGTTTTACAAATTGACGACGACCTCGTTTCAACCTCTCGAACTTTGCCATCTTAAGTAGACGACGTGCGAATTCCACCGACAATGGCGAACAACAATAGACGGTCGGATTAAAATGCAAATTAGTCCATAAGTCAGAACATTATATAATTGTTAGCTGTGCCGGCTGGCGGTTATTGTCATGGCAATAAACTTTCAAGATTTAAGGTGTCAGCGAGCGATATCCAAGTGCTATACGCTTGTACTTAAAAGATTACGTCCATACATACAGATCCCTGGTATTGTAAACGCCCGTCGCAGTCGCCCCTTTCGCGCGGTCGCTTTCAATCAATTGAGTTACATCTATTTCAATTTGCAAAAAGAATTTCAATCAAGAGAAAATATATCGTCACACAACTGTGCAGAAGTTATAAGATAAATATTACGCTATCTATATATGTATGTTATTTTTATGCTTATTTTTGTTTTTAAATAAACGTGCCCTATTTTATTTAGATCCATTGCCTAGTTCTGCGAATATTCACAGCTAAATACGGCAGAAACGATTTAAACGTTATCTCGCAGAAATACACGCTGGAAGTTTAATATTCATTATTCTTTTTTTTTCGAGTGCGCCGGGAGAAAAAAGCTTAGGGCCACCTGTCTCATTCGACTCGCGCGGGTCCATTACCCTGCGTATTACCACCCACGAGTAATTAACATAAAAGCGATAACTTGAAAGCGCTGTGGAACATGACGACAGCCGGCGCTTTTATAAGAGAAACAGTATATATTTTTTAAAAACTGCAAACAAACGCGTTTGAAAGAATTTGCAAAAAAATTCTCGCTAATAACACAATCAAACATTTTATTTTTTATACAAACCCGATTTGAATATATTTCTTGATATTTAAGTAATGTATCAACTTCTTAATATAACTTCTTTAATTGCGCAGAAGCTTTTATCGCGACAAAGTTATATGATATTACGGAGTTGTTAAAAAATATACAATTAAAATAATGTTACATGTAATTCTTCAATTATATAACCAAATACATAATAATAATAACTCTATTGAAGTGCAGAAGATATGAAATATTATACATGAAGGCAAATGTAGCAGAGAGCTGTGTACCTCAAGAGGTGAGGCATCAACAATAATGCTGCTTATAAACCTAGATATATGTATATACCGATGTTACGTTAAAATATGCGGGAATAATCGATAATAATCATTGCTTTCATATTGTCACGTCTTATAGTGATGCTGATGTCTGTATATGCGTACTAAATTACTTTCCGAGGAGATCAGAGGTCAGTGTGCTGATGTTTCCGATATATCGGCAGTTATGTACTCGTCACTTACGGTTCCCGAGTTAATCGTTAAGGTTATAAGCACTCGCGTTTGTCAAGAGATGCGCCCGTGCTTAATATGTTATTAATTATGCAGCAAACTACGCTGCTGCATAACTGCGCTTTAAATTTCCACGGGAAAAATAAGTGCATTCTTCATTAAAATGTATATATATATATAATATATATATATATATATATATATTATATATATATGTATGATTATATACATCTTGATAACCGTATTCTATGATTTTTATTTGTAGAACAAGCTTTTCTGCTACAGCACTGTAATGACAAACGGACGTTATCGTATAGTGTTTAACGAGCTTCAGTTTCGATTACGCTTTGCAACTCGACAGACATCCCATACCGCGCTTTATCTCATTTCTCGACTTAGATATCGGACATGCGATCGTTGTACATCGTAATTGCATTGCGTATGTATATTAGACAGAAGTTTACTTTAGAGTAGAATTGTAAACAATATATTTTTTATCAATTTTTCATATACAAATACATGCAAACAGCTCTCAGGTATAATTATTGCATGCACGTAAGAATAATTAAATGACAGTAACAATTTTCGTGGCGTTCCCATAAGAGGCAACTCGTGATGCTGTAATAATTATTGCATATGCACAGTACCTATTTTCGCGATGGGTGTCGAGGATGCAGTCGCGTGCAATTGCGAGCACTGTGACGAGGAAAGAGTGATCGGTTTGGGAGAGGAGACGACTACTCAGGCCATGTACCAGGAGGACAGTGATAATGATGGTAATCGGACAATTTGCGCCAGGAATCGTGATTTTAACAATCGCACGTTTCAAAGTGTCTGTTACATGCTATGTTACAATCGTTGCACGAGATACCGAATGGTGGCAGTTAAACAGAATGACATAAAGAAGTATGTCGTAATT
The DNA here is from genome assembly GCA_003063805.1 of Aphaenogaster ashmeadi. Taxonomy (NCBI): domain Eukaryota; kingdom Metazoa; phylum Arthropoda; class Insecta; order Hymenoptera; family Formicidae; genus Aphaenogaster; species Aphaenogaster ashmeadi. The sequence continues at coordinate 31,241 of NJRQ01000280.1, forward strand.
GCATACAGACCGAGTGAGTATTTGAAAAGTTATAACTCACGATTACAATATATTTTAAGCGTGTTTCGACAATTTTATAATCTAAAAATTGTAGCGTAAACAATTTATTACAATTTGATATTAACCCTTTCGTGCCTGATCTTTGTCGAAGGATAATTTGCATCTAATTCACGTTTTACTGCAGATTTTTAGGGTCACTGATTATGAATCTGTAAGTAGTTGAAATTTCGAAATTCAAAACGGAGGATTCAATATGGCGGACCAAAATGTAAAATTTTTTTGGACTTTATTTACATTTTGTCAGCTACGTTAGATCTGACATCTTGAATTTGAAAATTTCTATTTTAGAGAGATGCGTCATTTAAGCGACCTCAAAAACCTATATATGCCAACTAACATGTAAATACAACAAAATTTAGCATTTTGGTCCGCCACATTTGGTCCGCCACATCCGCCATTTTGAAATTGAGTAGTGATTTTTTTAATATAGCTTACGTTAACCTTTAAAATGAGCCCAGAAAGAATTCGCTATCTTAATTTTTGTGGAAGATATATGTATTTTTCACTTTTACCTCATTTTACGAGTATTTGACGAGGTATGTGCAGATCAAGTGATGAAACTCACAAGAGTGTTGATTTTCTTGTGAAGAGTCCTATCCTTCATCTTTAAAATAAGCCCAAAAAGAAATCGCTATTTTTATTTTTGTGGATGAGTTTTTTAAGGACCAGGACATATACATATATCTCACCAGGCACGAAAGAATTAAACCATTAAGAATGTTTGAGAAATTATGATATTATTAATAGTTATCATTTTTACGCAGATTATTACAAATTAAGAGACGGAGCGTGCTAAAAGAGAGGATTACTATGTGCAGATCATAATCGAGAAGCTCAACGTGTATGATTACTAGAGAAGGTTAAGCAGCAATTTTTTGCAAAATTTTAAATTGTTTATATTAATATACAAAAAGATGTATCCTTTAGTAGTTTTACTATCCAATTATCCTCAACGGTTTGTTTCAACTGTACTCTGATGTAGTTGTAACTCAAGACTGTTAAATATATTTTTCCAAGTTCTCACTACAGTGTACAGCGAATGTTGTTTTCCTGTAATCAGGATTCCACTTGACGGTTTGAGATACAGTAAGAACACGAGGAAAAGCATATCAAGAGCAACGTTAAGGTTACCGTGATCAAGGTAACCCGTACTATCAGGGCGAGGCTCTTTCCGTTGATCTACGAGTTTTGCATTATTTTTAATGTATACATCTTGGACGCATAAGTTTTTGATAACCGGAACTGCATTTGGTACTGTTCCAATTAATATATTCATAAAAATATTATTCTGCCATTTGTGCACGAAAAAAAAGATGTTTTAACAGCATTAAGTCTAATTGGAAATAATTTTGTTAATAATAATATTAATGAAATAAATACGTACGCTCTTGTTTGATTAAAACTGTTATTAAATTAACAAAATTATTTCCAATTAGACATAATGCTGTTAATATAACATAATTTTTTTCCATATGGTATAGCCCATTATATTAACAATGTTTACATGACGTGAATTCTAATACATGTACATGTTCGTGCCTTTCATGCAAATTATTATAGGCACATTTTCTAATTTTTTAAATGTCTTTTGTATTACATATTACACGTAAAATTATAGGTAAATTTTCATCCCAGATTTTGATAATCAGCGATCACACGTTGGCGATCTCGAATACAATTAAATTACAACAAAAGAATTTCACTCGTATAAGATATTTTATAGATTCAAAAATAACGCGTTATATTATTTAACATAGCTTTCGGATGAGCACTAAACAAAGATTGGTCAATGAGTAATCGCGCGAACGATATATCATTATTACTGGAAATTGCGCTGTAAGAATTTAATTGCAGTCCGACGAAGTATCGGTTCAATAGTTGTAAATTTACAGCGTACTGCGGTTTCATTATTTCCACCCTGGTTCCCGTTATTTTCTCGGTCTCACCGCCGTGCCAGCCGCGAATTATGTTAAGCGACGAACGCGATCCGAATCTCCATTTGCACTCCGACCTCCTTTTTGTCGCGTCTGGCGGGGCTGGCAATCGGGAAGTCGCCATGCGTAAAAGATCAGGCGTAGCGGAGCGCAAATAATACTCTCCAATTAAGGGGGAACCATGTGAAGGCTTGTGAGAGGGGGGGAGATGGAGAAAGGATGTGTCGGGCGTTTCCGTATGTCGGACGCTCGAAATGTGCAGGAAGTTAACAGTCCAGCTTCGGGGTGGCTTCGGTGTTGGCTGATGCGAGGAGGTGAAGCAGCAGGAACTGGAGAAGGAGGGACGAAAGAGGGACGCGAGGTAGCCCGCGGGACGAAGGAAAGGAATTAACCAGACGCGGAGTCCTCTCGCAAATTGAGTTGCACGAAGCCGGAATTTAAACATTCAAATTAACCTATTTAGCAAGTCAAAGAGGCTAATGTGTGCGCGCCGGTTCCGCATGCCCCGCAGATCCTAATATTCAATCGATATTGCCTTGTATCTTGCCCATCGACCGCAGGCCAGCCGCCGTTTTTTTCTCACCCCCCTTTATATCGATAGCTGTTCGATTCGCGGCCAGAAACGCGCCCCACACCCCCACCCTTGCCACGGAAACGGTTACATCAGAGATATGGAGTTTTTTCTCCTCTTTTTTTATCAAATTGATGCAATATTCGTGAGGGTGAATAAGAAGCGGAGGTATGATATTTATTGCTCGACTGCACGAGCTGCTACTTTGTAACACCGGCTCGTCGCGGTGATGTTTTCAAACATTCCAATTAATTCTTCCGTCGAAGCGGGCATTGTTTTACGCGAGATAAACGCGAAAGATCGTCCGCTTCCGACAATCCGGTACGCAGTACGCGGTGCAAACCGTGCGCGTAAACAAAGGGTGTCGCGCACGATGTTACGACGCACGTTGCTAGCATGACGTGCATGAAAAAAAATATCGTTCGGAAATCGATCCATCCAGCGGGGTCCTCCGAGTATTTCCTGCATCGGGATCCTCGTTACGGTAACGCAGGATGAACCGCGCCTTTCAGTACAATTATAACTTTGTACAAATAAATTCTCAAGGGAGAAACGGGGGGAGAGGTTTGTGCTAATAGTCGTTTCCTCGCAAACGATCGTAGGCATATCGCCTCTCGCACAATTCCCTTCTTCTCAGGCAGCCGGTTTCGAGTTTTGGACACTCCAGTAAAGTTCAATAGCGTTGCATTTCGCGCTACGTATTATTGAGAAGCCAGCTTACGGTTCCGTCGTTAGCGTGATCGATCGCACGCGCGGCGGCCGCTTACGGTTTTCGAAAAGAATTTGGTCAGCCAGCGTGAAATTAGCCATTAGAATACCGAATGTACCGGACGTTATACTGCGAAATCGCTAGAATCATGAAAGTGGATTAGAAGTTAATTAATTATCTAATTGAATAATTAACACATCAATTTCTTTACCATGCATAAGGTATTTTTAAATTATGATAAAAGTATGAATAATTGAGTCCCATCCAGCGCATTAATATAATCTAATAATTACTCGCAATTTCACTACGTTAAATATTTCCTCTCACGCGCGATATATTTTCGTTTTTGTACAAGTTTTTCGTAATTTACATTCTCCTTAGACGCATCGTATTTTGTATGAGAGTGATTCACGGGATTCCTGGTCTGCTCGAGAAAGGTACCAAGATTCCTTTTTCCGTCGTCAAATTAAACAGTCCAGTAAACCGGACCGTCTCAACGTTTAGGATTGACAGGAGGAGTCAGATGGTCCAATATATTTATATGCTCACATCTCATACGTACATACATTTATGCGCGACTGTGTACACGCTGGGTTCTCAAAGGGGACCGTGATCGTTTCATAGAGAGCCAATAAAAGGTAGGTAGGGCGGAATCCAATAAAATCCTTACTCCCGAATCACACGGATGCTTGCTTCACCTGATTTCGAGTAGCAGCTACAAATTTTCCATAGAACGGCGCGCTCGTCGTCTTTGACAAATATAGAGAGAAACGCAAAGTTCGCCGGAGAGGGAGGGAGAGAGAGAGAGAGAGAGAGAGAGAGAGAGAGAGAGAGAGAGAGAGCCGTGTCGCGGGAAAACACCATTATATACAACGCATACAGATGCAGGATGGAAATATTCAAAGCTGTACCCACCCTCAAGTTATATCCACGTTCATTTATAACGCTCAAAAATTATTCTTGCGTTTCACGCCGCGCGATATCCCGGCTTCGTATTCCGTCCTTTGTTCCGAATCGCGCGCCCGACTCGCAACCTCACGTCATTACGCGCGTCTGCTAAAAAATGACAGCCGCTTACGGGGCGAACGCAGACGACGACCTAGTTTAACCTACAGCGCTGCAACGCGTCGTGCAGCGATAGATGCAGCGGTAGAAGTAAATTTTACATACGCCAAACGCAACCGTTGTTCCTCGTCGTCGTATTGTTCCAAAGGATTCGAGGGAATGCGGCCACCGCTCGACTTGGTTGGCTTCACTTATTCTTACTTACGGTACCCCGCACGTCGCATTTCCACGTCGCCCCCTTTAAGGGGGTGACTGAACACATTTGTCTGGCTTGCCCCGCGACTAACTACGAGCCGCCACTACGAGCGAAATCTGCCGCGGCGAAATCGTTTCTGACTGATGCCGAATAATCACTCAACCACCCCCCTTTCTCTCGCCCCATTGTTCCGCTATCGTCGCGTTGATACCGATAGTTCGCTCCTAAGACTTCGGTCAGATCCCATTTCTCGGTTCCGAAGCACGGACTGCGTTTAAGTCCGGCGATCGAAGAAAACGACTAGTTTTTTTTTTCTTTTTGCAAATTTTTCCTCAATCGCGAAAGCACATCTTTTTAATGGAGAAATCTCCAAGGATCTGCATTGGACATTTGACTGCGTTAATTAAATGTGCTTACTAATTTATTTACATCTTTCTAGACGCTTTCTTTATGCTCTTTACTAGGATTTTCTGTACTAGGAGAGAGTTGCCGAATGCGTATCACTTGAGCTATTTTTTTTTTGTCTTTTTATTTCCCATTTGATATTGATTTGTACACAATGGAAATTTTAGCTTGATGTTTCAGACATCTATCATTACATCTTTTACCCCTTTTACCAATAACAAATTAATTTGTCACAAGTCTTTTTATAACATGCTGCAAAAAATACGATTTAGGCAACCGGTTGCTTAAATCGTATTTGTGGGTCTTCTAAATCATACCCCTTTGAAAGTATCGAATTTATGAATAAAAATAATTAAAAACAAGATTAATAAAAGGAATCATTACCTACTACCTATTTTATTAATAATTTATTAAAAAAAGGATCAAGTTTTTAATAATTAATAAATAACAATAATGAAAAGGTAAGGACGTCAAAATAAAATTGGCTTGAATTTATTTTTGCAGTTGACATTTGTATTCATATAAGCACGATTATATAAGCACGAGTTCGTAAATCTTACCAGTACAATATAGGAAACCTTGTAATGGTACGATTTAGGAAACTTGACAGATTTTAAAAACGTCGATTTAATTTTTATAATAATTGCAAATATGTATATATTATACAATGAATGTAAAATATTCTACAAGAAACCTTTTTTATGAAAATGTAAAAATTTAGAATAAAATTGCATGATTACATTGTTATCAGCTACATAAATTGATCAAAAATTAACATCAGTTGTACCTGAATTTTTGAAGTGTTTGTTAACCCGCACAAAATAAGATGTAACCTGTTAAATTTTTTTCCATATTATTCATTTCTTATTTATTTCATATTTTTGTTACTAAATGTTGCTTATATTAAGTATTAATATAAAATATTGATGAGATACGCGCGATTTAGGCGACCAGTACGTATTTAGCAACTCTCCCCTATATGTATATTTTATATTCACGAAAAATCTAATAAAAGAAAAATAAAAGAGACCGCACGTCGATATTTGCATAGAAAGTAAATTAATTTTCCAGCTGAAATGTATCATGTGCTATCAAAAAATATCCGGGGTTGCATAAATTGCATATTATAAGGTGGACCAAATACGTGCATTGACGATCGATCTGGAGACCGCGACCTATGTCGTAAGGTTAAAACTTTGTGCTACCTTTATTACGTTATTATGCAATCAGAAGCAATAAAGACGCACAACGATTTGTAGAAAATCGTCAGATTGCCAATCGTTCCGACCGAGAGCAAACTCGCGGAGAGCACGACGCTAATGTTTCTTTTCCATGAACCGGATAACCCGCGCTCGTAAAGGCGACTGATTGACGTGGCAGCTCGTAGGCACGAGAATTGCTCGTCCCGGCGACCTCGTACGAGCTCCGCGTGGAAGTATCGTAATGGAAACTTCAGGCTCGCGTGCGTCAAAACGGCTTTGTGCTACGGCGTTCGTCGTCGGCGACATGGTCACTGGCGTCTGCTCGCACGTTCTCGGAGACGTTACCGTGAAATATTCGTGCGAAAGTCAATTTGTAGATTTCGATGAACGTCATCATTCAACGGGCGTGCAAAATCGCGAGGAAAGAACTTTCGATTAAATTCGTTCTACCTTACAAAGAGAAATTATTTTGAATTTGCTCCAATAACATCGAAAGAGGAGAGAAACGAGAAAATAAAAGAGAGAAGTAATTTATAATGACAGTTTACATGACGTTAAATTATTTATATTTGGCGTGCCATAAAAATTTTCTGATATCGACGAATTACACCGTATTTGTCGCGACATTTATTATATGCGTTTTATAGAAAAATTCATAGTATAAAGTCTTTCACTTTTATAAATTTACGCCACCGAAGCCATACCGAAGCTCGGCAAGATTCTAAAAGTTTAATGGCTCATAATAATAAGTTAGCTGACGCGAGAACGTCTCTCGGCGAGCGACGAGAAACGATGGGTCTGAGTTGTGATAATTTTTAATCGCCAACGATAAAAATTGAGATGGTTTAAGAAGCTTGTATATGTGCTTTATTTTATTAACTTTCAATTCACAAGTTATATGAAGGGCGGACGTATCTTTCTTATCTTTACGGCTTTCACATTATTTTCATTCATTATTATCCTCAAATTATAAATAATAATTGAATATATAATGCTTCTGTAATTACCTACATATTAATATACTTTATAATTGCAACGTGAATCTCATTCTATTATCATTACTTTATGCATTTAGACTTCGCGTCATAGCGAATATCAAATAACTCGAAGACTTGAGCGATTCAATTATCTCATTATATTTTAACAACATTGATATTTTCATTAACATCGTAACATAATTGTTCAATGACAATACCATTAAAAAGTTAATATATAACTTTTTAATATAACACAAAGAAACTCGACAAATCTGTGTTAAATGTTTATAAATATAATTTATAATATACAACTTTGATATTATAGCAAAGTACATGATATTTAAAAACTTATAAAGACATAATAGATTTTTGTACTTTAATTTATAATATTTTTGGTTAGGACTATCCATGTTACACATATGTGTGTAAATATATCGTGTTCGGCAGTCATTGCTCCGTCGCTGTGACTTTTGTCGTAACGTTGGCGGTCGTAACTTTGTACATTTATTGTAAACATGTCAAATTGACGGAATAAAATCATTGCATCGCAGGCGTTGTGACGATTCAATTAAACGCCCGTCACGCCGTAGCGAAGCGTTGTCGACCTATGGTTCCTATACTTAAAATGCTTATATTGGTTCCTTCTTTCATCATACAAATTTATGGTACTTAATTTTGTATCACCCTATGTATATCGTCAATATATCATAAGCTCCGATAGACATACACACACTAATGCGTGCTACTAGAGAAACGATCATGATAACATCTCATTTTGTTTTATGAAATATGCGATCTCAAGCCAATACAAAACATACAAAAACGTAAGCAGTAAAGAAATCATTATCACATATTTTTTATTTACTAATACTTATGTTACTGCCTTACTGCTTCGGTAGGGTCAATCTTTTTCCAATTGCACATAAGTATAGATCGTGTTTCCATTAATATACTGTTGAAATTTTAGAAAATTCCTAAGAAAATGTGTTTACGGACCAACTACCTTAACCATTTGAGTGCCGCGAGTCATTGTAAAAATCCGGTCGAAAAGTGCCAAGCGGCGCGATCGCGAAAACAAGAGAAGTTTTGTTTTCATTTTTTTTTTATAAAAAAATTTCTGCAAAGATTACGGAAGCCGAAGTTTCAGTTTAACAAAACCTCTGCAATCAATAATGCTAACGACTGGAAGTGTGGTAGAATCCGAGCGCGCATATCTACTGGGCCGATGCGCTGGCACTTTTCGACATAGATTTTGAGCAATGCGATCGCGCTACGCGGCATCAAACGATTAAGATAAAGCCGGGGTCCCACGGTCCGTGGCTCGTCATGACTCGCCTTGATTCGTCAAGGCTCGTCAGCTTTTACGCACCATGGGACCAGGATGATCTGCTATAGCTCGTGGCTCGTTTTCGAAGATTGTCGGTAAGTTGCTGCAAGTCAAAGGGAGCTTTGTGAATGGATAAGCCGCCTAGCGCTGTTGAATCGTCCAACTCGTCAATACTTGCAGGGAGTCGTATGATTTCCTACTGTTTCTCCAGTTTAAAATGGAAAGCCAAGCAAAAATAGCTGCCTGTGTAGAATTATACGTTATTTTGAGTGAGCAAATTTTAAAAACGTTGAATAAACGTAAAAAACGATGATGGTTTTATAAAACGTCTCTTTACAAAAGTAGAGATAGGTAATATATATGTGTATAATATATAGATACGCATAATTTGGAATTAGTATTACTAACCAATGTGAAACGCTCGCTGCTGTACATAATCTATAGTGAAAAGTGGCACGAAACAGATAGCATCTAGGTGTACGTTTTTTATAAACTAGCAATGAATAGATTCTGACACATCTGTGCATGTACAGAGAAATTGGGCGTCCAGTCACGCGCGAGCTCTTTGATTCGCAACCATCTACCGACAATGTGCGGTAAGGACGAGCCACGAGCCACGAATCGCGAGCTACAGCGAGCCACCCTGTTCCAACGGCGCGTAGAGGCTCGCTGAGCCATGGCAGATCATGGCTCAGTCATAGCTCGGCGAGCCTCTATGCGTCGTGGGACCGCGATTTTAGCCTGTTTTTTACCAATTTGTGAGTCTACCTTGTGACAAGCCTAGACGAGCCAAAACGGGGAGATCCCAGTTGCGCACAGAATAAATCGGACACAGTAGTATTTTATCAATAAAACAACGTCTGGGCATTTTAGTTTAATATCTCCGCGATTGAAACAGTTAAGATATGATAATTTTTTTAATGCGGGGATGCAAGGGGAGGGACGAAGCCGATTTATTCAACCTGTGTCCGATTTATTCTGTGCGCAACTGGGCTTCACTCGCCAAAACGAGCCACGAGCCATGGCGAGTCACGGACCGTGGGACCCCGGCCTTAAGGTCGCAACAATAAAAAAGCTTTTTGCGAACGCGCGAAATCTAATATCATTTTACATCATCTGATTTCGAAAACGCCACTCAGTTTACGTCTCAGGACGTCGCGGTCGGTGCGTAGCCGAATCGTGACCGTTTAATTTTTTCGCATGTTTTTATCTATCTAGGATGAAGTTTCGTATACAAACAAGTATCGAGAATGCCGAATCTAACAACGAGCGATCGTCTTGCTGTAGTAATTGGTAACGCGATTGTAATTAATGCCTCTATAGGTGTTTGTGATCGGTGCCTGCGATTATATCGGTCCAACGTTGGCACAAACGGACTTGTTAAGTATGTGAATTTTGCCAGTTTCGTAACTCACCAAAGGCGAACGTTGAACAACCCAAACGTAAGTGATATAGCCTCTCACGATAGTCTGATCATTTCGATGATTTTAATGTTTCTGTCAATGTTTCGATCTCAAGGTGTCGCGCAGCCAAACAGTCCCCGCGTAGTGCAAAGTTAGGCGAGTCACGTGACCGAAACTACTGCGCATTTCGCATAGAAGGTCGCTATAATGTGCATAATCGAGTCGCGATTGTTCTACGTTTTCGCGTCTTTTATCCGTCCCGAGTAAGTTTTGTGCATGAAAGGGTGTCGGAAGTATCGCGAATCTAGTGATGAGTGATCATATTAATTGGATCACACAATCATAATTAATGCGTTTATCAATGTTTGCGATCGGTGTTTGCGCTCTATCGATCCAGCGACTACGCGCGCGCGCGCGCGCACACACACACACACACACACACACACACACACACACACACACACGCGCGCGCGCGCGTGCGCGCGCAAAGAAATTTCTTAAGTATATTAATTTTCCAAACTTTGTGACTCACCAAAAGCAAACGTTGAACGACTCAAACGTAAGTGATCCATCCTCTCATACAATAGTTTAATCATTTCGACGATATCAATGTCTCTATTATGATAAGTGATTATTCATATTTGCGTGAGTCGATCAGAAGCGTTTTTTTTTCTTGTTTACTCGATATCGAGTTTTGTAACCAAGGATACAAGAGTAATTAGTAAAGTATTTAAATTTTTATTAAAAAATTTAAGGATAAAATGATTTGATTAGATTTTTTGCTTTTTTTTATTTTTTTTATTTGATTTGATTTGATTAGTCACGTATTCATATCAGATAATACCTAATATTAAGAAGTTATTAACATTGAGGAGATTATTGTTAATAAATTATTATTATTAGTGTTATTATTATAATAAATTGTGTGTTATATGAGCAAATCTCATTTTACCTTTATTTTAATAAAAATTTTAATACTTTACTAATTACTCCACCTACAGAAAATTATTAAATCTAATGCTCCTTTCAAAAAAGTAATATTTGTCTTTGTTTTTAAAACAAAGATTTATGAAGATTGTTTAATTATTATTTTTCTTTTTCAAGTATATCCTTTCTCAAGTTTCCAAGTCCTGAGAGAAGTAAAATTGTATAATTTTTATAAATCAAGATTTGCGATTTTAATAAAAATTTAAATTGTTGAATAAATATGGACGATTTAATCTCATTTCCTTGGTTTATTATAATCACACGATTTCATTAAAATAAAATAGTAATTAATTAATTTTCATAATTACTTGTCATGTCAAGAACGCAAAAAACCTTGTTTCTCACATGTGTGCAAGTATTAAATTTAATAATTCTAATTTATAAACATGTTCATATTTATGTCCTATATAAAAATATAAAGAGACCTAACGTACAATATATTTAACTATTTGAATGTCGCGCGTTTTTGGATATTGGAGATGTTGGGACGGTGTTGGCTCGCAAGTCGTGCTATAGTTTTTGCAGGCCGTTAGCAGTTCATTACTATATCACTTACAAGAGTTACAAATCAAAAGTCCTTACACATGTAGTGCGACGCACGAAGTTAGGCAAGTGACGTGACTGAAGCTGCCGCGCATTTCGCGTCGAAAGTGTATATATGATTGTGTATAGCCGAATTTTCGCATCTTTTTGTTGTCCCGATCGAGTTTCGCGTACAAAATGGTATTGGGAGCGATGGGCGATTGTCTCGATGTATTAATCGGCTCACACGGCCTCTCGGTTTCGATGATCGGTGAGTGGTCGCTTCGTTTCGATCGCCGATTTAATGGAACGATTCGTACCTAAATACGCGCGCGTTGGCGTATTTTGATCCACGAGTGTTTTGTGCGCCATCCAGCATTCGGAGCGTCAAGGGACATGAAGGGACAGCTTAAACATTGAGGAACATCGAGGGATGGCAGTAAAGAGATTAATGAAGACTGCCGCTCATTCATCCGGATGATGGTGAGTGTTTATATGTGCCATTTGTCGTCGAATTTTCTTATATCTCTCGAATCTCCGCACGATATGGAATTTGTTCAATACAGGTAAACAAAAATACTTTCTTCTATCCTTTTTGATTCCGAATCTTTCCGGTAATAATAAAATTTCTTTAAATTGTCTGCGCTATGAAAGAAAAATAAAGACGCGATAGACAATTTTCATGCTCGTTTTCAAAATTTACATATAATAAGAATCTTATCGTTATGTACGCTCCATGAAACACGTGCTCGATGGCGTAATATTAAATTATCGGAACGGTCGATAGGGACCGAGGGCTAAAAATTAAAAGTTTGGCGGAATATCGTAATTGACAATCGGTTGCAGTTTCGTGAGTCCTCGTACTCCGATCTGGGGGCACAGAACGGCACGCAATAATCGGGGCCGGGCTCTATCGCGTGGCTCGATCGTTTGGGGGTTTGCTATCTGGAATCTCGATCGCTTCTGATCGAGCAATTATTCCGTGGCACTTCAATTTTCCACGATAAATTTTTACCGCGTAGCGATCACCGAGCCGGAGGACACGCCAAAGCGCAACGACACGAGAGGGTAGCGGGAAAAATTTGTCGGAAAAACGGATAGCCATTGTCTTCGGTCTGACGGAAGGTAGAGACGAAATTGAGCCATCGATTATCGTCCGCCGGTTTGCATAGAAATTGTGGAAAATGTGAAAAACGATTTTGCAATATTTTGCGACCAAGTATTGATTTATTTACATAAATTAATGCTTCTTTCAATTCTCTTTCTACAATGCGCGCGTTCGTTATTCAAAGTGTATTATCTTGTCTCGTAATTAGTAAAGCCCGTCACATAATGTACCCATGAACTGTCTAAAAAATCGACGGCGGTTGCTGCCAAACAGAAACCTCGAAATCGCGGCTCGTACAGCGCAAATGCAAATGCAGATTAAATTAATGCAAATACCACGGCTATAGATTGCCATATATATAGAGTGTCAGACCACCCGTACACCCCTTTTAAAATGAAGGAAAGTGGTTTTTATCAAAAATCTCAAAAATTTTGATGAGTAAATCGGGTACGCTCTATCGAATGGTGATATTTTCATCTTCCGGTACTAACCGGAAATGAGCTATCTGGATCGGAAGTCGAATTTCTTAAATAGAACATGGAACTTTTTATTGCAGATTCGGATTTTTTATTCAAATTACACGCAAAAAATAAGAAGCTTTTGTCTCAAACATTTTTTCTGAAAATGTCTCCATTGATCTTGAAATGATCTTGAAAGTGTGACGAAAAAATAAACTTTAACTGCATTTCTGAATGAGTGCAATATCCGAATCTGCAATAAAAAGTGCCATGTTCTATATAAAAAATTCGACTTCCGATCCAGATAGCTCATTTCCGGTCAGTACCGGAAGATGAAAATATTACTATTCAATAGAGCGTACCCGATTTACTTATCAAAATTGTTGAGATTTTTGATAAAAACCACTTTCCTTCATTTTAAAAGGCATGTACGGGTAGTCTCAGACACCCTGTATACAGGGTGTCTATCTAACGTGAAGACCGTAGAATAGTAGGATGAATCAATTGGTGTAAAGAAAACACATGGTTGCTTTTAAAAAAAATTATCCAATTGTGCAGTTACATTTTTGAAAAACAACTATGTGTTTTCTCTTTACACCAATTGATTCATCCTGCTATTCTAAGCATAAAAGTACTAAGGTACAGTTATCAATAAATGAATAGTTTACATGATATTTTATATTTCATGTCAAAATATATCAGAATACAATGTAAAATATCTCGCAAACTATTAATTTTTTGATAACTTAACCTTAGTACTTTTATGTGCAGAATAACTAGAGGCATCATATTATATTTAAAAAATCATATAATTCCATTTGAAAAATCAAAGGTCACTTTTAAATCTCCGAAACGCCTCCACCTAGAAAAATTTCGTTTTACCCATCTTATGTCCCTCTCCAAGTCAAATAACTTTTGTATGATACATTTTTCTTTACGACCGCTTCCTGCGAAGTTATCAGGGGTGGTCACATTAGATGGGACACCCTCTATATATATATATACTTACAATTAGAGTACATATATGTATAATATAAGCGCCTCCTCGTTCTCGGACATTGCACACGTGAGAATACATTTTGCAACTTCCGCGGTGCGTCCTTCGCGCGAGCGGGAATTTACATAACGGCATTTTATACGCGCCAGATATCATGCGTGCAATAGTCAGACGTCAGACTCGTTCGGCCGCGCACAGAGTATCGCAGACGCGCGCGTATAACACACCGAGCAACTTGAGGAGCCTCCAGGCGGATCGACGATGTGTGTAATCGAGCGACATTGGTTGTGCAGCAGTCAGGAGGGCCGAGAGGAGCCGGAGAGGGCTGCTCCGCGTTGTGTGCTTGCCGGGGAGTTTCGAGGTTGTGTTGAAGGGGATATATCATCGGGCCCGTGATACAGTGTCCTTCATGCACGTTTCGTTGGATCGTACATCACTCGGATGCTGCTAGCACGCAGCGCGCGAGCGGACCTTCCGATAGAATTACGTAACACGACGTCTTTGGCCTAAAGCGTTCTCCGAGTGTGCCCCCCGTATCGAGGCGGCGAAACAAAGTTTCGCGATAGTCTACTTTTGACTACTGCGATCGCGCAGCCTCCAGGAGAACCAGTCCCTTTATCCCGGTCAGCCTTCCAATCTGTGTGCGGGAATCGATAGTCTAAAGTTCCGTGCTCGCCGATTTTTCCAATTACTCATCAGGTTCCTTTATCGGCTGCGCTTGGAATAGTTTTCTGTAGTTATACAATGGTTTTCCACGTCGGGCAATTTAAGTAAAATATACAAACCTCTGATGTAAAGAAAACTAACTTCCGATTTGATACAATCCTCTTTCTCCCCTCTCCCCCCCCCCCTCCTCGCATCATTCGGCTGATCGAGAGGAAAGCACGCAATTCTGCCGCGAGTAATCGAAACAGTTGTCGAACGCATCGCATTTCAGCTTCAGATAATCCTCGAGCGAATCTATGGTTTCCATGGTTGAATTAGGATAGCTGTGACGTGGGCTGATTGACAAGATTCGCTTTGATGGCGCAATGTCAAGACGATAATCCGAATAGAGCGAGCTTATCGTGTATATATATGTCAGAATTTTATTTGCTGCACAACCAACGCACGTTAAATAAAATATACAATCGTTTCTCCTAAAAAAATATTGCATGTATTTTTTGCTTCTTTTCTCGCCATTTTTGAGAATTGGTTATCACATTAATGATCAAAGAAAATTTAATATCATTTTATCGATTTAATATCATTTGTCCATAATATGTAAAATGTTAATTAATCAAAGACGTATCTAAACCAAGAACATAAACGTTTTGGAGTCGCATTCAAAAATGGATTAAAAATAACTCGTGTGAGATCAACATTATCATTTTTAGTAATTTTAATAAATTAAATGCAGGTCACATTTGGTTCGATCATAATACATTGAACGCGATTTTCATATTCAATAACTAAAGATCAAAATCGGATAATAATGGCAGAATGTGAGTTACTTAATACGTTAGGGGAGAGTTGCCGAATGCGTACCACTTAAGCTATTTTATATTATATTTCTCATTTTTGATATTGATTTGTACGCAAATAAACGTTGGAAATTGTAGCTTGATGTTTCAGGCATCTATTATTACATATTTAACCTTTCACCAATAACAAATTAATTTGTTATAAGTTTTTTTATAACATGCTGCAAGAAATACGATTTAGGCAACCGGTCGCTTAAATCGTATTTGTGGGTCTTCTAAATCATACCTCCTTGAAAGTATTGAATTTGAGAACGAGAAAATAATTAAAAATAATAAAAAGGATTAGTATCTAATACCTACTTTATATTAATAATTTATCAAAAAAAGAATCAAATATTTAATAATTAATAAATAACAATAATGAAAAATTAAGGACGTCGAAATAAAACTGGCTTGAATTTATTTTTGCTATTGACATTTATATTCATATAAGAACGATTATATAAACACGAGTTTCTAAATTCTACCGGTACAATAAAGGAAACCTTGTGATGGTACGATTTAGGAAACTTGATAGATTTTATAGAAATATCGATTTAATCTTTATAATAATTGCAAATATGTATCTACAATGAATGTAAAATATTCTGCAATAAATCTTCTTTTATAAAAATATAAAAATTCAGAATAAAATTGCATGATTACATTATTATCAACTACATAAATTGATCAAAAATCATCAGTTGTACCTGATTTTGCTTCCTCATAGAAGCTTTGTTTTCGTGAAAAAAAATATTTTTCAGTTTTTCATGCCAATGTGTTGAGTATGTTTTAAAACGTCGAAAAATCACATTAGGACAAAATGTCCGTATGTATGTGTGTGTGTGTGTGTGTGTGTGTGTGTGTGCGTGCGTGCGTGCGTGTGTGTGTGTGTGTAACAGATTGTTGTCTGTGGTTGCTCTAACTTCCGCATTTTTAGAGATATCTGACACTTTTTTTTAAATTGTAGAATTTTATTAAAGGAAGATTGGTATTGTGTTTGGTGTTGATTGGTGAAATGATACTTTTTAAAATTTTTAATTTTTAAAAAATTTCATTACAAGATTACGTAAGGGTGACCTTCAATTTTTTCAATTGAAATCCCTATTATTCATTGCATATTCTTATAGCAATCTCTCTCTCTCTCTCTCTCTCTCTCTCTCTCTCTCTCTCTCTCTCTCTCTCCTTAAAACACTATAATGAAGTACTTTTCCAAAAAATATTTTAGAAAATTTTAAATTTAAAAACATTCTAATTTTGCAAACAAAGCTTCCTCTATAAGGAAGCCAAACTAATAAATACTAAGACTGATGCATGAAATAGAATATAAACATCTAATAAAAAGATAATACTTTTCTTCGCCAGTGAATAAGTAAAAAACAACAAATGTAATAATTAAATTCGACCTGACTGGCCAGATATATATTTAGTGGTGCACTACGTTTCGACCGTAGATTTCGGTTCTTCTCAAGTGCGTTGATACAATAATTCGGTTAAACACATTCGAATCTATGAGATATGTCCAAGTATATTATCTGAAAGTAGATCAAATTTAGGTTGTCGACAACATCAATAAGTGTAACAGATCAAAAGCGATAAAAACTAATAAAACTT
>NJRQ01000280.1:59838-191017 GCA_003063805.1 Aphaenogaster ashmeadi
GTGTGTGTGTGTGTGTGTGTGTGTGTGTGTGTGTGTGATTAATTTTAGTATTAAGTTTGTTATAAATGATTAAATTATTGAAGTTGTTACATAGATAAATAGTGAATAATGAAAATAGAAAGAAAGAAAGAAATTAAAACTATAAGAATAAAAAAATATTGATATTTTTTTAAAGTTTTTATTTAATTTTTTTATGGTATTTATGTCTTATGTACGATGGAGATTTGGAGGACAATGGGAAAAAATGTTTATATATTATATGTATTTATTGTATATGCATATATAATAAAAATAAATCAATATCTGTAAGACACAGTAGAAATAAGTTGTGAAAAATTTATGTATAATTTCTCCTCCTTTTCTTTTTTCAAATATTTTCTAAAAAGAATCTGACACCTTCGATTTGGTTTATTTATATCCAGGGTTAAATATTATATAAACTGATGCAAGAAATATTCAGAATCTATATCAAGATTCAAAGATCTTTCTAATATACATATATGTGTCACAAGCAGAGATAAAAGAAGAATAAAGAAAAAGGTATTTTATAGTCACATAGAATATTTTTGTCAATTATTTTTAATTTATTTACCCAAAAAATAAAGACTAATGATTAATTTTATTTGCTTTTATAGCGCACCAATTTTATTATAACCTGTCATAAATTATCCATTCATATTTATTAAGCATTTAATTTTATATCACCTGAAAGACCAAATTGATATGAAACCCGACCGAATTTATATAGATTATCTTTGAATAAAATATTAGTTACATGTATTAATAATATTAAAATATAAAATAAAATTATATGGAATATAAATTTTCGATTAACGTTTCCTATGGTTCAAAATTTATATTACAAGTTTTATAATTGAAAAGATATTAATAATTTTATTAAGCATTTTACGTTGAAGAAAAGAATAAAGAGCAGTAAGATTATCTATGCGATATATAATGTAATACATAGATTAAATAACTTTTACGTAATAATTAAAAAATTTTCTGTTATTAATCAACTTATCACATTATCAGCTAATTGCTGCAATGTATATCATTATTAATATTTGTATAAAAAATTAAAATAATATAAACGATAAAAATTTATATCTTCTGATGAATTTTAAAAATCGATATGCATATGATAAATACAATTATAGATTTGAGTACACGAATTCGATGTAAATTACATTGGTCACAATATTAGCTGCTTAAACTTCGAATTTGATATAATTATATCAATATTCGAAATAATTAAGACAAAAAAATAATTATTGCGCATATAAAATAATTATAAACGATCTGCAAATAATACAAAGATTAATAATTGATAAACTATTTCCTCTCTTACATTTACGAAAAAAAATTATAAATGATTATAAATAATTTTAATTTTTAAAATGTTGTAGAAAAATTAATAAATAATTAACTATTTCCACTAAGCCGTGCAAATCTTTATCTCCTTTCTTATTCTTCTCTTGTCTCTTTCTATGACACTTATTCGCCGATTACATGATTCGTGTCGAGATTTTCGATTCTAATTAATCTCCATAATTCGCTATTATCATGGGATACCTTGTATATTGGAATTAGGTTTGCAAGAATAACAAACACAAAAATTGTTAACGTTACCTTGCGGAAAACACGGCATAATTTTGATAAGAGCCAAACTAGACAGATGCCAGATTCGCAAGTATCATCCAAATCCTTTGCCCATAAAATTGATCAAATTCTAAGATACGCCGCACCGGCAAACGCTTTGGATCCAATAAAGAGGATTAAGTGTACTGAGCTGTAAACACGGTGTGATTGAATTCTGGGGGCGCCGAGGAAATTCCTTCCTCATACTCTCTTTCTCTCCCTCACTCTCGTTATCTCTCTCTCTCTCTCTCTGTTTCTCGCTCTCCCGTTTGCTTTCTGTTTCTTCTTCGCTGTTTCATGCTTTTCTCGAGTGTTATAGTTTTCTCCTTTGTTTATGTGCCCTTACACGGCCGTGTAAGAAAACAAAACGGTCGTGCCGAGCTTCTTCCACTTTCATTACCGTGGAAAATGTCGCGATATTTGTCTTCACGTAAATTGGATGCCCTCGTACCATGTCCAAGATGGTACGCTGAGTTTTATGCGAATTTTCGTCTAATGGAGTGTGTGATTGCTCCTGTAGTCTGATATAAACGATCAGTTGTAAAGCTGGGAGACGCATTTGCAATGTTTTGAATTTTAGAAAAGATTTTCTACTAGTTTCATACGCGTGCAATCGCTAGAAAATCATATGTATCACTACTATTTTACGTTATATGTATTTCTGTTCCAATATTATCAGAAACGAAACATTGCGAATTATAACGACTTAACGTCATTTCGCGCATTTTCTGGCAGTTACCAAACGTTGCGTGATACATTTATTGATGTTGTTGCAATCCCTTTTCAATACCAACAGATTATCGGTTGAATGTATGTTTTTGCGAATATTATGCAGAAATATTATTTAGGCAATATTTTGCTTCCTGAGTGTTACCAATAATTTATATGCACACGTGATTAATTTATAATTGCCGAAAATATGTGAAAAAAAACAATTATGAGTTTATTATAAAATCGCATATCTGCAACAGTAGATATCAAATTTATCGCGTCAGTTAATGTTCAGTAATTTCTAATGATTACACGAATATTTTAATTTTATTCATTATTTGACGATTCTCATTTAATCAGTGATTTTCAAGTGTCAATCTCGCACGATAAAATTCAACAAAATAATATGTAAAACGCAAAATGTAATTAATAAACGCGCATGTTTAAAGAATGTATATGCAGACTTAGCAATTAACGCAGTAATTAAATTAATGAAATATTGTACGTTCATAATAATGTCAGAAATTCTAAAAATGCTTTGCGCATGTTAACTTTAATCTGAATTTGTAACATCATTTAACGATATCATAATAAAGCATGATTTAATAATGTGCATATAATTAACTTCGACGGTTTATGATGCAGCACGTAATTGCGTAAACTTGCAACAACGCATTCTTTCGCACAGATATATACGAGATGCAAGATTTTCGCTCAAATTACCATAATTAACAGAAATGTTATATCGCCAATAAAATCCATTGAATGTTTGGTTAACCCTTTCGTGCCTAGTGAGACATATATGTCCCGGTATTTCAAAAATTCATATCTTCCACAAAAATAAAAATAGCGACTTCTTTCTGAGCTCATTCGTAAAGATGAAGGATAGGACTCTTCAAAAAAAAAATTAACACCCTTGTGAATTTCACCTTGATCTGCCTTGGTACCTCGTCTAAAATACTCGTGTAAAATAGGAAAAAGTGAAAAATACATATATCTTCCACAAAAATTAAGATAGCGAGTTCTTTCTGGGCTTATTTTGAAAGTCAACGTAAGGGCTATATAAAAAAAAATCGCTACTCAATTTCAAAATGGCGGATGTGGCGGACCAAATGTGGCGGACCAAAATGCTAAATTTTGTTGTATTTACATGTTAGTTGGCATATATAGGTTTTTGAGGTCGCTTGAATGACGCATCTCTCTAAAATCGAAATTTTCAAATTCAAGATATCAGATCTAATGTAGCTGACAAAATGTAAATAAAATCCAAGAAAATTTTATATTTTGGTCCACCATATTGGATTCGCCATTTTAAATTTTGAAATTTTGACTACAGATTCATAATAAGCGGCCCTAAAAACCTTTAGTAAGATGTGAATTAGATGCTAATTATTCCTAGAAAAAAATCAGGCACGAAAGGGTTAAATAAATTTAACCCTTTAATAAATATTCTAAACATTATTAAAAAACAAGACGGGACTTCTGTTTCGATTAATGGCCATGCTTGAAATGTAGTTTTGTCACTGTTTCAACTCCACATTCGACGATAATAATCATTTCGGGCGATCGCGTTTACGGGGGAGATTTATCGAACGAAGTTGCAATCGTAGACCGATACGTCACGTGCTCTTTCTTCATAAACTTCGACATTCTTTGCACGATTTCGTGAGTCGAATCGGCGAATGCGCTAGCAATAGTTTCCAGCACAGGGGAACGATGTCCTTAACCCACCCACCCTTTCCGTCTCCCGCACCTACTCACCCCGTCATCGGCTATTACAAGGATTCTGTTAGCGGCGAAGTTTCGAAGTGGCAATTCCCGAGGGTACAATTATTTGCGGTTCCCGCTGACGTCCACGGTCGCGACGGCTTGTTCCGAAGAATTGAAATTTTATTGAAACAGATTGTGTCTCGCATTATCCGTACGTATCGTGGAAGTCGATGCAGCAAACAATTCCCTCATCTTTGAATCTCGTATAAATTCGCTTGAATCTCGCTTTTTCGCCACAATCTCTAAAAATGTATGAGCCCCGTTTTCCATTTAGCGAAACTAATATTGGCCGGGGTCGCTGTATCTCAATTGTGTCCAAATGTCTCTTGATTTTTCGGTTTTCCCTTATTGCCCGTTGCGACTCGATGGATGACGTAGCGAGTTGCACGTTATCACAACAAACGATGCAAGTTTAATGAAATCGTCGGATATTCAGCGGGAATAAATGGACAGGAATGACTCCTCGTTTGACAGCGCGTAATGCGTCACGGAATTCGATCGCGTGCCACGCGGTTCCTTCACCCGCGATCGATATCACTGCTGGCTATCTCAAACTTGCGGATATTCAAATCTTGCGGGCTCATACCCCGCATCATACTCGCGAAAACGTAATCAGGCCGGTCGGCAGAGAGACGGGATATACATATATCTCGTACACGATACGTGGGCGGCGACGTTTCTGAACGTCAGAGATCCGTCGTCGTGGCATGGATTCTCATTCCTTACCAAAGATTTCGTACGTAATTTGTTTCGGGCAAAGTCTTTCGCGAAAAAACGGGAGGGGAGGAGATGAAAATGAAAAATTATTCGTAATTCGCCTCATTGTAGGCGCGCGCGGTAATGGAGAAATAGTGTGTCGGGCTAATGGACGTCGTTGTGTCTACTTTCTTTCGACTTTAATGGCGCTAGAGTTTATTTGCGGCGAAGGTAGATGAAATACAATAACCGTACTTAGGCACGAATATGGCGGGACATTTTATCTCGAGGGCATCGAAGCGTTTCAGCATTAATTTCAATTGAGATAAAATATTTCCGAACGGACACACACTTCGCGCTCGTCGGTAATTGCGACGAAAGTCTTCTTTAAGAGTGCGAAAGCGATCGCGATGTGATTATCTCTTCTTTTTTTTTCGTTACCGCGATAGCAAGCGGTATGATGATGTGAAACTATTATGATGGTATTTCGCTTAGCGTAAACTATATCGAGATGAAATTTCAGTCACGCTGCGGATGATGGGTGGGCCACATCTGCGCCCCATACGACGAGCGATGTGTGTATTATATAACATGAATTAACGCGAACCGTCTGTCAATTTTGGAATAATTATTTCAATAGGTGAACGATGTGATGCGTGTTAATAGATACTTTTAACTAATATTAATTACCACAATTTGAAGTTCGCCGAGTGTTTGCGAGAAATACCTTTCAATCCCTTAATAATCCTGATACGTCATCCCGGTAACAAATTTTTTATATAAGAACACGTATAAAAATATATAATTATATATAAAATATGTCCATATCTATTTTCCTTCTCTTGTATGATCTCTATATACATACAGGGTGACCCATGACTCGAGGTCCATACATATATTAAGGGCGTGTTATTGAAGTCATTTAGAGTTGAAATTGTTTAATAAACATATGTCCGTAAATGCTTCCTAACAGAATTACAACCATTGAAAATTGATGTGAATATTTGAAACATTTTCTGTCAGTCTGGTATTGTTTTATTAATTCTTGCCTTATTGCCTATTAATATGTTTATTATTAATAATTGTGTTATTAATTAATAAGAAATTCTCCTGGCATGGTGGAGCGAACTGTTAGATCATTTTTACGCAGGGCAATTCTTTGTATTGAATCTGCAGGAGATAATTTTGAACAGAATTTGCAATACATTTGTAAATAAACAAGTTAAATTAAATGTCTTTTTTCTTTCCTTTTTCAAATATTCACATCAACTTTCAATGGTTGTAGTTCTGTTAGGAAGCATTTACGGACATATGTTTATTAAACAATTTCAACTCTAAATAACTTCAATAACACCCCTTTAATGTATGGACCTCGAGTCATGGGACACCCTGTATATAAGGAAAATAGTAATAAGAAGAATTTAAAAATAATTAAAAGGATCATTTCTCCGCATTGTTTTTTTTAAATAAAAAGTAAAGTTTGAGGAAATGAGAAAAAATTGCCCATACATCATCATATATGTATAAATGTATAGAAAAGTTATATATTATTTATATGTAGAATATTGAATAATCTAATAGCAATTTTCCTTTTTGTGACAAAAACAATGCAAAAATTATTGTTCTGGTTATTTTTCAATTATTCTTCTTATCATTTTTCCTGTATATACAGATACAGATTATACAAGAGAAAAAAACATATATGGACATATTTTATATACAATTATATAAGTACCTATATTTATAAATAATTTTATATAAAAAAATTTTTACCGGAATTCTTCCTACTTTGTCTTTACGCACATTTAAATTCCTTGCGCATTACTTTTGCTAACGACGTACCTATATCCGTGACATTTATAACCTGACGAGCTTCTTAATGAAATTTTGGCAATTGCCAGACAAGATGCATTAATTAAGCTCAACTCCCCAACTTCTTTAAAAAGCCAGTTAAAATGTGTGCCAGGAGTCGTGCAAAATATGTTGATCGCAAAAATGTCGGATTGTCGATGGATGATTGTACATTATAGCTAATTATCAGGCGTGATTGCCCAATGTGATAATATAATCCGCACGGAAAATGAAAATAATTGCCTTTATCGACATTACGCACGCGTCCCTATTTGCCGTACAATCTAATTTGGCCAGATGCGCGAATTCGCTCTATTGTTGCAGATCGCAAACAAATTGCTTGCATTCAACCTCGTTAATCTGATAAACAGTCTTTTTTCTCTCTTTTTTTCACAACTACCTATGTATTGTGTAACTACTGATATTATATCCTTTTTGGGAACTCTTTTGTGCGTTTCTCTGGGTAAGGTTAAAAAGTAGCGCTTTTGTTAGTTATACTAGACGAAAAAAAAATAGAGAAGTCAAAGGATCGTAAAGTCAGTGAAAGTTTTATTTCAACGAATCAAATAACGATTTTCGAGAGCATGGAGTTAATCGATATACGATAGCAATATCAAGCAAAATCCAATCAGACCAATTGTAAACTATCACGTAATTATTACACGTAATTAAACATGCTATTAATACTATAATGAAGCTACGGAATTCGACCGGTATACAAATCATGCGTAAATTTGGAAACTCGAGTTCCCATTGTCAAATTTCTATGCGTTGTATCTATATCAAAGCTAACGAATTCCAGCACTAACAAATCAATATTGAGATAAGTCAATATTTTGACACGCGCAAATCTCTTCATCGCGATAAAGAAACAATCTGTGAAAGTCTTCAGGTAGATAATATTTATTGAAATTACAACATTTAATGTCGAAATCAATGTTATTAAAATAACGAGGTTAAAAGGGTATATAAGAGTCAAGCGCAGTAATTAGTTCGCAAAACATGTTTTTAACAGAAATAATAATTTTATATCATGACTACATGTTTCGGCTCATTTTTTTAGTCTTCTTCAGATCGCGAGTAGAGACGCAATAAAAATAGCGCTGTGTCGTTAAGACCTGTTAATAACCTTTGATGGGCCACACACACACACACACACACACATGAGTCATTTAGAAATATAATACATCATACAGCGTCGCTCACATACGGTTGGAAGAACGCGTGGAGAAAACTCCTGGGTGTATAGTGTAAATAGGTAAAAATGCTATCCAGGCCACATCGTTTTAAGACGAAATAAATTATACAGAGTCGAAAGATAGTCATTGAGTATAAAATGTAAAATAAAATAAATAAAATAAATATAAAGTTGAGATAGTAGTCTTCATAGTCGCAAGTTAAACTTCACAAAATCAAATGGCGTTAGCAGAGTTAATTAGACGTTAGAAATATAAAATGTTGTCGGTATTGCAGGTCAAGAGCAGTCGCATCATGGCTCATTGAAGGTTATTAACAGCTCTTAACGACACAGTACTAGTTTTATTGCGTCTCTACTCGCGATCTAAAGAAGGCTCACAATCAGAAATGAGCCGAAGCATGTAATTATCGGTGACATTAAATTGTTATTTCTGTTAAAAAAGTGTTTGCGCACTAATTACCTTGACTCTTATATGCCCTTTTAACCTCGTTATTTTAATTATGAAGAGTCTTTATTACTTTTATTGATCAATGTTATATTATTTAGGGATGATGAGCGACGTGGCTCATCGGCACTGGCCGAGATACAGGCTCTGAAAGTTAACAAAGTGCGGCAATGTAATTCGTTCCCCGCGCGTAGTACCGGTAGTCGGGTTGAGTGATTTCGGCGTGCGCTCAGCGAGCGGCGGGAATAATTCATACGTAAAGCGCACAGCGGCGGGAACGTGTGTTTGACTATAAAATATGCCCTCCTGATATTGATGCCTCAGCATCAAGCGCGAGGGTTTTATGCGGTCCGCGGGGTATATATATGTGTGTGTGTGTGTGTGTGTGTGTGTGTGTGTGTGTGTGTGTGTGTGTGTGTGTGTGCGTATGTACATATAACGCGCAAAGGTCTGATCAGGCCGAAATATAAAGCAGAAGAGCGGTATAAAATTTTACTCTGCATCGCAGGCGCAGATAAACCCGTCTATAAGATCGGCGCGACCGCTGGTCTTGGTGTCTGATTTGCGACTGCCTGGTTTCGCTAAGCCGTGACATAACGGAGATATCGATTTATCGATGCCGGACAATACGCGATGTCGAGGTTTTATTTGAAAGCTCACGGCGAATCTGTCATCGCGTTTTCGCGCTTTCAATTTTAAGCGACGAAACAGGAATGAAAAACTTGCACGCGACCGAGCGCCTGTATTGAATATTAAATAGCTAGGTTGACTTAAATGTTGGGCGGAATACGACTCACATCAAACGCGACGAGAGTTAGTCAACGAAATTTATATAATACAGAATTTATCTTCTAATAATTAAATTTAAGCTATATGCGCTATAAAGATATGTCGAATTTAGGATAACGAGCTGAAGGTGTTCAGATATTGATTTATTAAAAAGACAGATCGCTCGTTATCCGTAAATCTAAATGCTTCTTTCGCGGTATTTCTTATGAAAATTGAATTATAGGTTCGTAAAACTTTGAACGGCGCAGTAGGTGTAAACAAGTTTGTGGGTCTGAAAAAAGTATGTATCAAGAAAGGACGGCAATATCGTAAAAGTTTAGGCTATATAACGTAATATGCAATAAAAATCGAATTGTCTACTATCTGCCGTGAGTAATCTCGATACGAAAAATTATAGGTGTGAAGGCAGAATTTTATGGGATGTTTGGTAAAATTTCGACGGGCAAATCGAGCCGGAAATTGAGATAGACGAAAAGGTAGCTATTCTTGTAATTTTATTAAGAGAGAAGAGAGATTCAATTGAATATTACAATGAGCATTTTATGATTATCGTGATCTTGTTCTGTCCGATTGCATTTGAACATAAACTATTATGCAAATTTATCTATATTTTTTTGACATGTTAATGCTATTACAATGATAACACACTGAAGGCTCGTTACTTCATGAATATCTAAATAAAATGTTACGAAAGGAAACTGTGTGTAAAGCAGCGAAACCTGAAGAAATTAATATTTAACTATCGGAACGTGATCGATGTCGTAAAGTTATATAAAAGTTCTCGAGCCTGGATCGCACCTCAGGTAATTTAATTTTATCGCCGGTCTACAATTTTATCTTCCCGTTCGTGTCGCGCGTTCGTGTCGATTTAAACGTATTAGTAAATTAACCACCGAACTTCCTTTACGATTCCTTCCGCCTCTATTAATGAGAGTGTTATCACGTTCGACACGGTGTGTCGTTGGACTCGATTTCACGAGACGATTCATCATCCGTCTTGATCTATGATACGCTTTCCTGTGCATATCGCATGTTTTATGTAAACATTGTGTAATTTAGGCTCGAATTTATCACGCGAGAAACAGTGAAATATTGAGCGTGCGAAAATGTCCAGGAGATAAGGAGATAACGAATGTTTGTGGTGTAAAGCACATGTCCGATTTGTCAAGGCGCTTTTAACAGTGGCGCTCAAAAATTTAACGCCAACGGCGAAACAAAGTTTGCAGTTCGATCACACGCCTCTCGACTTCCATTAATGGACTTTTGTACTCCGGACTCCGAAACAGTTCTGATAGCAGTCGGAGTGGGGGGGGGGAGGAGGGGAAGGAGGTAATCGTGCCAAACCGCATCTGCTAATACAGCCCGTGCATCGGGCTAAAGCAATTCCGCTAATCTAGACTGTCCGGTCCGATAACGCACGGGAAGTGAAGCAATCGCGTGGGTTCCCGGCGCGGCGTCCCGTTTCTCATTTTCCTTTCGCCGATAATCTGCAGAAAATCGTTGAATTATCGAGGTGGGTTTCTTGACGGCTGTCCCTCCCACTTTCGCGGCCCTCGATTATTTCCAGATCGATATAGGTGTTGCGTTAAGCTTATTGACAACCTGTCGACACATTCGATCTTGGGAATCGGTATCGAACCAACCGGTTTGACGAACGTAATGCGAGGTGAGAAAACGCGAGATCATCGCGGCAAGACACGCTGCGATGGTTAATGAAAAACTCATTTACGAAACTGGCGTGGTAATGCCGCATGTCGGCACAAGAAAGCATAAATACTTAAGTCGCAGCTGGTAGAAATGGATGTTTCTTATATAAGTATATACGCAAGATGCGGCGGGATAGAGACTGAGACGATGAGAGACCTCATCTCGTGTATACTTCATATCTCGCGGTAAATAACTCCTTGTATCATTTATTGTCGCCAGGCAAAGATGGAACGGAAGTACCTTGATTATGTTTACCTTGGTATCAAAATGAAGTGCGTTCCGTCGGGGAAGGGGGAAGATAGACAGAGAGAGAGAGAGAGAGAGAGAGAGAGAGAGAGAGAGAGCGAATTCCGCGACTCCTGTTTTATTGCTCAGAATTGAAATGTCGGCTCGCATTCGCGACTTTGACGCTTCTTCACTTCTGAATCAGAAATTTTGACGAGAGATTTTATGTTGTTTCATTAAAATTAGCCTTTCATCTAAGTTATACGTCTAATTAAACACTTTAATTAACGAGAGAACGTACTTTTTGCGTTTTATTTACAGTGGACGCTACTTTACATTTATTTATATAGCAACCGTTTGCAGCAAACAAGCCGTTTTTTATTATCTTGTTTGACTTGGCGCCCGATTAGCTTAATTATGCTCGTAATAACATCAAAACGAGGGCCAATTATGAAAGAGTAACTTGCGATAGAATTATTTAAAATATTAAAGCAGCCAAATGATAGCTTGTATTTACAATTTCGGATGTCAATACGAAGGAAGAAGCTTTTATTTTTGAAATACGACGCGAGTGAGAAACTATGTACTGGCGCAACGTTTCCTGGAAGACGAATTAATTTTTTTTTCATGGAGGTAATTGACGCGAAAAAATTTAAAAGTACATTTACTAAAACTGTACACAGACACAGATTGCGCTGATGGATACCTCTCTCGATCTTCGATAATTTTGCAAAATCCCATTTGCTACATTTCTACCCGATCTTTTTGCGTGGCTGAAGATCGGTGATCGCTATCGTTATCGATATTCGCTTTAGTTCGTGTCAGGATGCGTTACTGCCGGATGCAAAATATCCGCGCTCCACTTCTTCAAAACATGAAGAACTAGATTCCGCGATTACACTTATCGCGATGGAGATATGTAGCGCGTATAGACGTCTATAATCTCTTTCGCGGTTCAGATGACGATTTCAGATAGCCTTTCCTGTGATGGGAACCAGGTATTGATCCGCCGACTGAAATTTACCTTTAAGCTAACGTCGAACAAACTGAGACATTGTTATATAATTCATATTTTTGTGTATGTGATAAAATCGATTTTATTCGTGAAATTGTGCAATGAAGCAAAAATATCAATACTATCGGATTCTCAATTAAAACTTAATTGTCATTAAATTCAATTTCAGATGACCGTTAAAATCCAGAGATAAAAATTAACATTTATTCGCAAATGGCAAAGATAAAGAGCATTGAATTTATGTTTTAAGGGCCGCGCCCTTTTTGTTGATCTTTTTTCACTTATCGTGAACATATCGCGATATTTGGACTCGACGGTTAGAATTGCATCTCAATCGTATAAAGAAGAGTATTATTTGCATAGTCGCCTGGTGGAATCGCTCTTCTAATTGCAATGCGCTTGCAAAGCAAATCAGGGAAATTAAGTTAGCTCCGGCATGCATTTTGTAGCGGTTAATGAAATATTTATTACTGGTACGAAATTTACTGCGATAGGAAATGGATATCGATCTATCAATCGGAGTTTACTTCGGCTTTACCTCAGAACTCTGAGAGGCGGATATTAAAGTTTCCAGTTTGACGAAGGTGGTTGGAAAATTTTTATATGATATTAAAAAGTATGACTTTTGCAGAAATGTAGCAATCCGTAATTACGTTTAAATCTATCTACAGCGGCACTCTAAGAAGTCGGGACATCTTGAAAAGTCTTTAATGTTTTTTGGCATGAACTTTAATTATTAAAAAAACATCCATTAGTTTGTATTCTTTTTATCAAGCTACTACGCAAACTGTGTCAAGGTTTGTTCTAAAAATTGTAAAACGGTCGGAAACGAGATACTGTTAAATTAATACGGCTATAATAAAACACAAATAAAACTTTTACAGATGCAAAGTCCGCAATAGTTGTTTCTAAATGAAAGAAAAATAGATATATTGCCTGACCCGTGACGAATTCAAAATTTACATTTAACAATTCAGCCGCGGCTAACAATATCCTCGCAAACGTAACGTTTTTATTCACGGTCGTAACAATGTGTTCCGCTTAAAACATTGCTCGGGCGGGATACTAAATTTAATAAAAAGAAACAAACGATTTCCTGAGCCGGCCCCTTACGAGCGTTAAATGTCACACAGGAGTCCACTAGAAACGATTCAGAGGTGGCATGGTAAATTTGCATACGGGCAGCGGGTTATCTCCTTTGCCTTCCTTTGGAAGTCTGCGCAATACAGGCTGTCTTAAAAAGTATTTGAAATTCGACCTAAATTCTTTTGGACAAAATTTGACCCAGACAAAATTCGGCTATTAAACCTACGAAAAGGTAAAAAGTCAGAACGTATTACAGTAGGAAATGCGAACATATTATTACAGTAAATCTTTATCACCCCAAAAATGATTTTAATTATCTTACAATGAAATCTAATTCGTCATTTGTTTAATTACGATGTGTGCATGCCAAATACCACTTTTCGAAGATATTTTCTAATGGTGAAAAGGGAGCCGGGATTGAATGTCCCCACAAAATGAACGAATTATAGGAGAATCTCTGTTCTTTTATTGCTTCACTTTATTTCTATTAAGAATTCAATCTCTCCGAGATTTCAACTTGGAGTGGATAGTTTTTGATACGGGCTCTATATATGAACGAATGTACAAGTTCGATCTAGAAGTAAGGTCCGGAGAATCGTTGACCGGCCATTCGCAGCCAGTTCATCCCCGGTACTTCTCGTCCGTGCGACCGAGAAGACGATGATTGGATCAGTTTTACGAACCCTCGCGGGATAAACAAGACGTCGATCTCGCCCTGTGCTACCGTGTGTACCTTCGTACTCACACTCGCTCGCAAGTGCTCGTATGCACTTTGGTTTTCTCCCCCTGCTCTGTGATATTGGCGGCGCGCACGATGGGACAATATTTATTCGTAGTTTTGCCCGGCCCGGATCCTCTTTTGATCCTCACCCTTTTCGGTTTACTTGTTGGCGGTGAGTGATGATTCCGCAGGGTATTTTACATCGCTCGATTTGTTTTACTCGCCTGAGACCGAGCGGCCCGATTCAATTCCATCCGAACCGCAGACATCGCCGGGCGACTTTTATTTCCTACCACTTCGTATGCCGTGATGAGAGAAATCGAAATTATTTTGGATTTCTTTGTCTATAAACTGCCTCCTCGCAGAAGAAACCTTTTGCTCACTCTCGCTCTTGGATGTACTGCCTTTATGAACATTAATAACTTCCATGGACTACGCAATTACAACCATCTCTTAAACGCTAAAACTCCAGCTCCATTTTTCTGATTAACCTGATTACGCGACGTCCATCTTTCAACTCTTTTCCTCGCGTCTGTTCACTAACGATTTCGCGAAATATTTTGTATTTAAAATTGTCGAAGGGAAAGGAGGGGCTGCCTCATCCAATTTCCTTTGCTTATTTCATCCGAATAGTCTCCGGCCAGATCCGATTCCATCAGCAATATTATTTCATCTGCTCGTTTCGAGCTTCATTCCTCGGTTTCATCCTCGTACAATACGTCGCGCGCGCGCGGTACGATTTAGGTATTATATCATGAAACTACACCGTACTAACATCACTCGAGAATATTGAATCCTGATTTACCGCAGACTGACTCACCGGCCCGAAAGTCCGTTGTCGATTTGCAATATTGCGTGATGAGACACGTGAATTGTACTAAACAACAATAATAACGCGCAACATTGCAATTATACACGATTTATATCAAATGCAATATTCTTAAAAATAAGCGAGACACTTTTTAATAAAATGGATCGTAAGCTTTCGTTCCATGTTCACGTGGTAAACACTTTTTGAAAAGAATCGCTGCCAACAAAACAGCCTTTCAAAGCAAAAATCTAATTTCCATGAGGGCCTGTACAACGTTTTGCATTTTTTATTGCAGACCGTGTAATTTGTGAAATGTTTGCGCGCGCGAGCCGACGCGGAATATTCGCGAAAGGGCAACGCGGTATACACACACCAAAAAAAAATGTGAAATGCAAAATACAAAAACTTTTGACTGGATGCTCGCGCATTTTCCATCGCGCGGACGATCGGAGCGGGCTACGCGATATTATTCAGCGAACTGGTTGTGGCGAGTTACGCATGTTATACTCGCTATGATTCGTCTCTCATATCGTACATTTGGCAATACTTTCATATAGCAATATGGAAATATATTTCGGGATCAATCGAAGTAGTTGAATTTTTATAACAAGTAAAAATGGATGCGATGTGCCGTTGATATGTCCATACGAGATGATACGAAATACAGATAATGTGCACTTACGTCCGCGCTATTCTTCTGTCGAACGCAATTAATAATTGCTCGGAGAGAAGAGAATAAATTCAAAAGTGATGAAGTATACTTAATGCATACTGACGAGAACGTGATTATCCTTTGTCAGCTATTACTATTCTTAATTTCGCTAATATCTCTCTTATCCCCAATATTTCGTTTTCAGTCTTGTGCTATTATTATAATTAATATCACATTATGGAGACAATTGTCTAGGAAAGCAAGATTTTGTGATATCGAGAATTTGCATTGAGCGTTTGATAATTTGCAGAAATATGTTATTAATCGTGTCGAGATAGATATGTCATAATTTAACATTTGATATGTACTATATTCAATTTATCGGCATTTTGTTAACAAAAGCAATTATATTTTGCCTGAATAATTGCAATGCCACTTTCCCTTCTGGTGTATTACCGTCGGGAATATCGAAATTCTCGTAATTTTAAATATCGTAACGAGAAATAATTGTAATATAAAATAACGTTGCAAAAACGAAAACCCTTTAAAAGTCCCAAGATTCGGAAAGCTTTAAAGAGACATACTTTAAATAACACGTGACTATAGAAATTCTATTAAAATTTGCATTTCGATGTCATAATTTAGTCTCACACTCGGTTAGGTATTAATATGTATGTAAATTATATACCACGGTGTTTGCAAAAGTTATTCAACCAAATTATTAATTTCTTAACTTTTCTTGAACCCGAAGTAACTTAAGTTTTGTACAGGCCGCACCTGTCATAAGTTCGAAACTCCCAGGAAAAATGCAATATTATTAGAAAAAACGTCATTTATTTACAATCCGAAGAAAGGTCTGACATTTGCAAACTATTGCTGGCTAATAAAGTTCAAATACAGCAAAAATTTTAACGAAAACTTTATCAATCCTCCTCTCTTAGAGGATTCAATTAGCAAATTAATGCGTAAAATTGGAGAACTCGTTAAACAGCAAATTCGCTTTTAATTACCTCTGCGAATATTAATGGAGAGTAACACTGAGCGCCGTTATATTGCATGCAATTAAAATGTCACGGATACTTTGTGCGTTAAAGTATCGTCATATGATAATGCATTAATAAACTTTAATTAATTAGCGCTATTAACATTACGATGATGAAAAGCATTTATTGAGCTAATTATTGAATTAATTTAGTATCCCTTGAAGGTACTTGAATAATAATTTTTTTATTATAATATCGTTTAAATGTTAAAAATTTCACGTTTATACATAAATCGATAATTTAGAAGCTGCAATAATTTTTATCTGTGAGCCATTTTTCACGTTCAAGCTTTTTATATGCAATATATCTGTAATACGTATATTTTGTTTTGTACTTTATCTTTATACACTGTTGTAACAGAAGAGAATGTATTTGTGTGCGGGAAAACTGTGTTGCAATTGCTATGAATAATGTAATGTAAAGTAATGTTTACGCAGATGAAACTGCATCGAAAACTTACTCATGTACTTGCGCATAGTTTGCCACCGACGAGATACGAAAGTTGGAAGACACAATGAAGTTTAACGAAGTTTAACCAGCACTGTGCATCTTCGTCGATATTTGCATAAATTATAATATCGGATCAAAGCAACGCGATCTGCTACATGATATTGCTTATCGACGATATTATCAATTTATGCTATATTCTTGTCTCTCACAACACATTTACCATCGAAATTTAATGTAAGTTACGAATCGTTACGAATAATTAATGAATGCTCAATGTCGCAGGAAAAATAAGTTAGCAATGCCAAACGTAGATTGCCGACGTGATTTGAATTAAATCCGTGCTACATCGTTTTTATCTAACAAGATAAATCCGCGCGTATTAATATCAGCGCAGTGTTTGCACGGATTAAATTTAATTTCGTATCATGCACGCGTAATATTAAAATATCGAACAAACGTCGGAAATGTGAGAATGCCAGACTATTTTCATCCGGATCGTATAATAATTTAATCGCACCTCGCAACTGATGGCCAGGCTGTCAATTGTTGAATCGTTTCCATACGATGCGTGAAACACAGCGTGCGTCCAGTTCATTAGTTCTTTGTAGAAATACTGAAAGATTTTACAACGCGATACAGACAAGTGTGAATTCGGTCGTTGAATTTGTTTAACGATAGAATAAAACTGTTTTTGACGTTTACGAATACCTAACTGCTGTTTCTCTATATATGAATGCGGCGTTGGGAAGTTTCCTTTCTTTAAAGGAAAATTCAATACTCGTAATTGCTCTTTCTTGTAATCCTCGTCCGCGCAATTTGTAGATGCGCTCGCCGCGCCGTTTTGCTAGTTTTTGCGGCTAATGGACTAGTTTTGCACAATTTATACCGTTTCATTTTATTTGATCGTTAGAGCATCTTACGGTACTTATAGTTAAGAATTCTATTTTGATTTTCTTGAATTTCGAAATGGCTCGATTTCTCTAAAACAGAGAATTGCTCGACTAAGGTCCCGGCTATTGAATCTCTTTCTTTGAAAATAAGGCATACATAAATGTGCCTTCAGTCGGATTCGGACTAAGCGAAGAGCGCGAACAAACACGAATGAACGAACTTACTTCAATGAGTGTGGATAGTGCCGCGAGCTCAAATTTACATCCCCCGCGGGGATGACTGATTCGTAGAATCATTTGGGTTTAAGCGAATCCACACGGACCCAAGCTCTGTAGACCTATACACATTTACACTCATATGCTCTTGCAATTGATAGTTTTATGAATATTTGAGGAAAAATGTAGAAGCAAGATACATGGAACAGAATAACGAAATTTTTTATTTAGGGAAAAGTTGCCGAATGCGTATCACTTGAGCTATTTTTTATTATATTTCCCATTTGATATTGATTTGTACGCAAATAAACGTTGGAAATTATAACTTGATGTTTCAGGCATCTATTATTACATGTTTAACCTTTTCATCAATAACAAATTAAGCGACAATAAAGACAATGCGACAATTGCTTCTAACTTGTACCTCCTTGAAAGCATCAAATTTATGTGAATAAAAATAATTAAAAATATAAGATTAATA
This sequence comes from Aphaenogaster ashmeadi, assembly GCA_003063805.1. Classification (NCBI taxonomy): domain Eukaryota; kingdom Metazoa; phylum Arthropoda; class Insecta; order Hymenoptera; family Formicidae; genus Aphaenogaster; species Aphaenogaster ashmeadi. The sequence continues at coordinate 78,237 of NJRQ01000280.1, forward strand.
AAAGAAATCGTTACACCTACATATTTTATTAATAATTTATCAAAAAAAAGGATCAAGTATTTAATAATATAATTAATAAGTAACAATAATAAAAAGATAAGGAGGTCAAAATAAAACTGGCTTAAATGAATTTTTACAATTGCAATAGACATTTGTATTCATATAAGCACGAGTTCCTAAATCCTACTGATGATACGGTATGATGGGGGGGGGGGCTACGATTTAGGAAACTTGATAGATTTCACAAAAATATCGATTTCTTTATATAATCTTTATAATAATTGCAAATATGTATACAATAAATGTAAATTATTCTACAATAAACCTTTTTTATGAAAATATAAAAATTCAGAATAAAATTGCATGATTACATTATTCTCAACTACATTGATCAAAAATGAACATCAGTCATGTCTATTTTTTCCAAGTGTTGTTAGCACGCACTAAACAAGATGTAATCTAATCCGTTAAATTTTTGTCTATATTACTCATTTTTTATTTATTTTATATTTTTGTTACTGAATGTTGCTCATATTAAGTAATAATATAAAATAGGCGACCGGTACGCCCATTCAGCAACTCTCCCCTATGTCCTTAAAAAAAATTTACTTTGACGAATATATTCTACCTCTTGTTGTCAAAGAAAAAATGCTCGCTACATTCGTCCGTGTAAATATACTCGTGATCGTTTGTCCTCAAACTAGCTTGGTCTGGATCCACCTTCGTCATGCAACAAGCACGAATCGGGCACACATAACTTCCTATCCGTGGCGCGTCGTTCACGAGGGACAATCAGGTCGATTTCCTCTTCCTTCTCTCTCTCTCTCTCTCTCTCTCCCTCTCTCCCTGCCACCTACCTGGCAGAAAACGCGATATCCGAAACGCCGGGTACTAATTTTCAGCAGATTGCCCCGGCTCGATTTAGCAGGCGATTCAACACCCGCGAGTACCGTGTCTACATCCCCGAATTCTCGCGTGGTAGGAGGCCGTAATGTCGGCATCGGCAAAGGTAACGTGCGCCCTCGTGTGTACACCGGCACCCTATGCATATACACAGGCCGCATTCTCGCGTCCCACTTCTTGCCGGTTTCCTCCTTTCCGGAACGAAAGCCCTCGCAGCTTCGCAAACGTACACCCACTCTTGTTACTGTCCTCCGTGTGTTTAACGCGCACGCGCGCATGCCGACGCTGGGAAACGCTCCAAGACCGAGCAGGTATCTCTGCCGTGCGTTTGCGAAGTATTAATTAACTAATTTGCTCGTTTGCGCATTGTGCGCTCCGGGACCTTAATGGATTTATCCCTTTCAACGTTCGGCGTACCGAGAGTTTTGCGCTTGTGCTCGCCGGGCGAGGAGACGGCCTGAGAAAGCGGCAAGCCACGAGTATCGGCATTCGGCGAGAACCGTATAGAATCGTCCTGAAAAGTGTACAGTAAATAATTACAAGACCGACGAGGCGGAATATAATTGGCAAGGAGAAACGTAACTGCAACGTTAGAATATCTTACCATAAAACGTTGGGCTTTAAACGGAGACTTTAATTTAAAAGTTTAAGTATCTTATCGATTCGTGTTCTGCCAACTCCTATTATAATCTCCATTGTAGTACAACTTTCATCTATACCTACATATAACGAACGCATCCAGCGTAGAAGGGATAGTTTGTGAATGATCGACGAGCGTCGCTCGCAATATTAATCGAATCATTCCCAAATCCTCGTTAATATGTTACTCGCGAAAATCATTTCGGTTTCACAGACGAACGTTCGCAGTTTAGTTTTCAGTTTTGTTTAGGTAGCAATCGTTTACGACGAGCCCGCGGCCCATTATGGGCAGACGCCTGTTCGCTTTGTGGGATCTCAAACTGCGTGCACACGTGCGTGCTGCAATTAGCGCGGGATGCATGCGCGTTCGCCACGTGATACGCGACCCATACTCGGGGCGCACACGCGTACGTGAAACTTAATTCTTTATTAAGTAGACACACACCCTCACTTCCCGATCGAGATATAGCGACCTGACGGGCCGTGAAATTCGCTAGAACTGGCACTCGCCAGAGCATGAAATTTGTCCTCCAGTCTTTCGTACGTTAACGCTGATACACTTCGTCGTGCCGCGCCATTATGCGAACTTAACAAAGCGCAGTCGACGATAATTGCGCCTAAAACTTCCAAGTAATTCTTCGTATTCTTTCTCGACCCTCTCCTTCGCAGTTGAAAAGTTTTACGGGAGCTTGAGGTTAATTGTGAGAAAGAACAAATTTTAATATTCGCAATTGTAATACAAATTGTAATAAGTTGCGCTACATATATACACGGTATATGTAGTAAAGGAAGGCAGACGTTAATTTTTTATAATAACATAAAGCAAAATTTTTCATACAAGATATTAAATTTTGGTCGAGTAATATATCGCGACGAATAGCATGAAATGTTGCTAAAATTTTATAAATGTTGCTAAAATTATTCGTTACAGTGCGGAGGCGTTATGTTTGCAAAATGAAAGTTGCAATGTTTCTCAGTGAAAGACGACACTGGAATCATCACGAGCTTTTTCCTAAATTTTCTTTTAAGTAGCTCTACGTGCGGGCTCGCGATGTAATTGTCGCGAGTTCTTGTTACGGGCAGTGCGGAAAGTGTACGACGCTCTTCGCGTCGACGTTGCACGAGAACGGCCGTGCGAATAAAGAAGGAAAGGTGCGACGTAAATATTCGCCGACAATTATAATGCCCGGTATGCGACCCTCGTGTCTCGCGTGCACGGAATTGTCTTATAATTAAAAGATGTTGCTCGAAGTTAATTAAACGCGAAAACTCGGCTAGTCGAGCCAGGTTGGCAGACGGGGGTGGACAGTTGAATGGGATGACTCGGCATGTAGATGAGATAAAGAATTTTTTCACCGAGTTAATTATGCGTGTTACACGTGAGTACCTCTTTCCAGACGAGCACTACCGTTTGTTGCCAACCTTCGAAGCTTATTTGCCTTTTACGCCAAAATTTGCGTGAGAAAATTTAACGTTAAATTATAACAATAATAGCTGTTAATTAATTTACGGCATAAATAATATACAGTTTTAGTGGCATAATTCGAAATGCAATTTAACGATAAGTGGCCTGCACTTTATTTAATCACAAATTCGTAATTATCGTTATAATTTACGAACGTACCAATTTGCTGAGGGAAGCAATTGTAAAATATCCCGTCTCTCTTCGGTGGCAATTCATCGAATCCCAGAGGCTTGTAAATCGCTGCCTTTCATTAAAATAAATTTATTCGACCGCGAGAGGTGGGTACCGCGCTTTAAGATCTACCTTCGCGGTAGAACGAAAATTGGGAGCGGAAAGTTAAAAAGCAAGCCGCGTGGTGCCCGGAATGGGAAGAACATCCCGACCGCCGGAGACACGATCGTCGAGAGATCCATTCCGAAGACCCGCGAGATTAATCTGCCGATGAGTTACGTTTGTAAACGTTGGCCGTTCCAGTTACTTGACTGTCACGGCAGTTTGCCGAGCGTGCAGAGCCTCCGGAGACCCTTGAATTACCACAACGCCTGCACCACGGCGCGATTCTGAGCTGCTTATTATGCTCGCTGAAGCTACGCATAATACTGTCTTGACAAATATAGATTTTAAAAATATCCGCACAATCTGGGTATCTATATGCATTCACGTTTCAGCATTCTTTTCGTAAATAAAATAACGCAGAGCGATATAAGAGTAGATATCTCTATCTGTATATATATATATATATATATATATATATATATATATATATATATATATACATAATAGAATGTCTGTATGTTCTTTATATATTCCTAAACCCTTTGACCGATATGGACCAATTTTGGTATAGTTACTCTCTAGACTCCTCCGCAAAATATAGGCTACCATGAAATCTGGACACCCCACCCCTTCCCCCTGATTTCATCTCCTTTACACCCTTTACATTTGAAAATTATATATCACTGTGAATTAATTTCAGTATGTTATTGTTTGATCCTCACATTACCACAAAGTTGTTTTCGATAAAAGAAGCCCAGACAACGCCGGATAGCTTAAGCTAGTAGATTACAGTTAAATGATATTCTCTCATCATATATTATGCCAATTACATTTATTACAAAAATATACGATCTGTGCGAGATCAGACGGAGAATTTAGCGCTAGGCTCGAATGAATGACGAGTATGTATGTACATACGGTATTATTCCCAACAGCTCGGGTTTACCGCCATGATCGCTCCGAAACGTAAAATCGCCAGATGCAACGCGGAGCACGGAAGCGCAAGATCGTGGAATATTGCGTCGCGTCGACATATTGTGTACCGTCTTGCGGCCCGGTTGGTTTAGAAGCCCCGCATGGACGAACGCACTTCGATACACCTGCCGCAACGGCGGGGTTGCTTTATCCGTCGGATGTAGTTTTCGCTGAAATCGCTTTAGCATACTGCACGTTGCGCTGCAGCTGGCTCCGTTACGCCTTACGGCGCCTACGCGCTCGAATGACGCGCGTAAATCGCGCCGACAATTATCTCATAATGTCGGATTAACGGTTACCTCGGTCGCGCTCGTTGGCGAACGGTATAATTAGAGATTAGGAAATCGCCTCTGTTGTCAAAGGGATGACTCCTTGATAGCTGTCGCTTAATTAGTCGTTAGTTGAAACGCATAGTTCCATCGGCATCCCTATTTACACGAAGAGCGGGTGAATTGGATGTGCCAGCTAGAACGTTCCAGTTTGCCCGTTGATTTACGATGTAAATATTGGTCAGCGTAATATCGGAGACAGCTTCCAATAGCTTTTGTGATGTAATCATTAATATAGGTTGTGTGCTGCGCGCGTAAGTACGGGATAGTTGCACAATTTGCCAGGTGAATTACCCCCGGCAGATTGCTTGGCACTAATGAAAATGGAACAAATGTAAACAGTCCTCCTTCACTAAGAATTCAAAAGACGGGAAAATATGCTTCGGCGCCGCGCCGTTCACGGTAATCCTGATTAAAACATCATGCAAATATCCATTCAAATTAGATAGAAATTATTCCTGCGCAGATGTAGACGTCAGCGCGCCCGCGCGACTTTCGCGGTATATTGTATAAATATTTATTTCCGTAAAATTACATTTTTGTCCACCGCGCCGCATGCATGCGGCACGCGGCACGCCACGCGGCGGCCGGTGGTAAAAATTTCCCGGCGGAAGTAGAGATTGCGTTCCGATCGAAACAGCCGGGTACGAATCGCATCCGAATCGCTCGTACGACGCTCGTTTCTTTCTCGCTCGCGTGCGAACAACGATCTCGCACGTATATCCGTGGGATCATTAAAGAACTCGTGGGTGCCGTACGGGGACCGCGGAACGTCGCGTTTCGTTGTAACGTGATTGCCGGGGGCGTCTCACGAAGGTAGTTCCGCAGGACGACCGCAAGTTAAACGGCTCTTCCAATTCCGCTCCTTCGGCTCGTTCTCCCGCTATCCTTCGGCCAATCGGCCCGGTCAAAGGCGCGTCGCGCGAGAGTGGAATACCGAAGTAGCGTCCGGCCGGCCGGCCGGGTCGGAGATCGTAGCGTCCTTAGCGTCCCTTTACCGCGCGGGTTACGGACGCGGGTTACCATCGTAATTAGCGACGCAGTCAGCTCTATGCGGTATGGTTAATCGAGTATTCCGCTATCAGGTCCTCCCTCCGCCAGTCTTGGACGCGCGCGAGAGTACCTGACCCATTCGCCGGCGTATTTTTATTCCGCCGCCGTTTTAATTTCAAAGGCGGTTTCATCTCAACGTGACCGCTGGAGAGGTGTCCGATCACCGATGGCCGCGCGCTGGACTATTGCCGAGGTAAGCACTTTCCGTCCCGAACACCACCACCCCCTTCGCGCCCTGTCGTCCGACGAAACTCAAAATCTCAAACGCCGCCGCTCACCGCCCGGGTCGCAGTCAGGTTAGATAACGTTACCTTATTGCAATGGCCTATAGCCGGTAGGCAGATGGCCGGGGCCAAAGATTCGGAGAATGACGTAATTCTGAGCTGCGGGCGCGTGGCACGAGAGCAGCTTCCGGTTTACGATGACTCGTATAACGATGACTCGCAGTGATTCGCTGCGACTCCGCACAAATATCATCGCTCATTTTAAATTGGCGCATCGCGATTATATCATGAATATTATTTAATATTATTTAATAATTCACCCAACATATTAATCGTGACGTGAATTTTTGTAATTATATACACCGGCTGAAATTGATGTGATATGCGCATGTAATTGAGGAGTGATTAATAATTTTAAACTGTAGATTTCGTGTCACTCTGTCTCTGTATTTGCATTTGTATACGTTCAATATTCAATAATAACGATTTATAACGCTAATTGTTGCTACCGCGCGATATAAGCAGGGAATTCCGTTAGCAGTCAATCAATTTATTAGCATCTCGATAACTCAATTTTGTCTGCAGCAATTTTGCCTCTACATTGTGTCACTCCACGCTGTTCCGATCTCATGTTAATATTGCAACGTGTTTCGTGATTTCTTGGTAAGCTGTAATAGAGTCTATTAGCTAAATCGAGGACGTTCTGGATTAACTTCTAAGAATTAGAGTGTAATAGAGACATTATGTATATGTACCTTGACATTATCACCTCGTTTGAAATGATATAAATCGATACCAGCTATAACAGTACAAACAGGCTTTATCTCTCTAAAGGCATATCATCGTATAATTAAATACAATCCTTGCTATTATAACATTGGCAAATAATTAAATATTACGCACGTCGCGAGAAACGTGTGAAAAAGTGTGACAACTATTGGCCAATCGGGCTCCATATGATGACCATTATTTCGCTTACGTATATACGTGTTGAGATTTGATTGATTGCTTTACATTCTTATCGCATATCCGATACCGATGGCATGCTCCACTGATGGCAGTTCAATCGAGAACACTCCATTTGACAGAAATTTTCCAATAGCGATGGCTTCATGTTCTGTCAACCGACAGAAACGAATCATATGAATCTCTTCGATTTCCAACAAAATAATTACTAAAGTCGTTTTACATGCATGCTCATTGCTCACTTTGTCACGTATTTGTGGAGTTTTCGAAAAGAGCACATCAATGAAATTTAATTATGCGCGATGTGATAAATGATTGACAAATCAGTAGAGAATTCCCAATACTGCTATACCTAATTAGAATCACTTATAGTAGTCGATATCGTTGCTCGGGACAAAACAAATATTTTTTCCTTACACCATATATACAGGGTGGTCCGTAATTCGAGATCCAACTGGCAGGAGGCTGATTCTTGAGAAAAAAATAAGTCGAAACTTCAGAATGAAATTTTTTCATATGAGGCTTTGTTTTTGATAAAATCGAATTTAAAGATTGACATATTTTGACATAAAATATAAAATACCTTGTAAACTATTCATTTTTTGATAACAGTACCTCAATACTTTTATGCACAAAATAACGAGATGAATCAATTGATGTGTAACAACAACACATAGTTACTTTTTAAAAAAATTATACAATTTGCAATATGCAATTACATACTTTTTTTAAAGGCAATTAATTGATTCATTTTATTGAAAGCCTCGTATAAAAAAATGTTATTCTACATTTTCGACTTACAATTAGTTCATGAAGAATCAGCCTCTTGCCCGTTGTACCACGAATTACGGAGCACCCTGTATTCATCCGTGAAACGTCTAAATCATTCAACTGCTCTGTTCCGTACCTATCTTTGGAAATAGCAAAGGTCCCTCTTTTTTTAACTTGTTTTTATTTTCAACACGCGACATGCAATTTCATAAGCGACTTATTTTTAATCCGAGCTTGTCCGCTCTTTGATAACACAGGTCTGTTTTTCCATTTCATTCGTTTTAGCGCAGATTGTCTGTTCTCTTTCGGGAACATTTGAAATTCACGGATTCACGGTATACAAGAGTATTAAAATCGCTTTATTCTTTATTCACGAATATACGCTGCATCGGCGTGACACGACAGTACTATTTTTTCTTTTTCTTTTTTTTTACGGATTCCACGAGGACGCAATAATAAAAAGTTGTTGTAGCCAACGAAACCTTTTATTTGTTCTGTAAAATTTGGAAAATATTTATCAACGCTGGCGCGCGATCAAACACGAGAAGTTATTTTGCATTCTTCCTTTCGCCATCATCAAACAATAATCAAGAGATGACGAGAATGGTATCAGCGAACAAATACGGGTTGGGCATGTATATATTTCCCTATCTACCGTCGTCGTCGGGAATGTGCCGTAATATATTACGCGACGAGAACATCCCACGATATACACAGCACTTTCATATACACATCGTGCAGTACACGATGGAGCAACATTGTCATTTATCGATAACGTCTCTTTATAACGGTCATGAGATAAATGCTTCCAAAATATAGCATATGCGTGATACAGATAGCGCGACCATGTGATAAATATCCCTTTTACTTTAAGCACTGGCCGAACCAAGATTGTTCTTCCGTGAATTAATTTTCCATTTAGAACATCACCAGAGTCTAAATTGGATCGAGGTGTAACGCAAATCCCATTGCGATGAAGAAAGCAATAATCCGGCGCTAAGTGGCGCTAATTGCACGATAAGAGCCAGCAACTTGGGGCAACAGTCAGTTCGTGGCTAACCGTCTTTGGGGATGAGCCATAACTTAACGCGCGCAACGATATAATAGCGGGAGTTATTACCGCGGCGATACGATGTGCCTGAGCGCGCCGTACGTCCGATTCAAGAATAATTCGCGAACCGTACGCGAACGAACCCGGCGATGGTATTCAGTCAGTAATGCATTCCGCTTCCGCAATCCCGATCGAGCGAAATAGCATGCGGTCTGAGGTGCTGCTATAAACAAGCGCCTTGCACCGTAACAGGCCTCTGGTACCACCGAGGCGTTTGCGTTATAATGTATTACGAGTCGCCGACGCCGCGTAAGGAAGGGTTAGGCAGCACCGAGAGGCAGCTTCGTCGCCCAAAAGGGGTTGGCAGTTTGTGCCACACGCCGTTAGAGATAACATCTCATTGTCACAGTACGGCGCGCGAATAAATCAGGGGGGACGCAAGGGCCTGCAGTGTGTCCTCGCAGGAGACACTGCGGTGAGCGCACCGTCGCGTCGGCCACGACGAGGCTAGTAAACGAGGAAATAACAATCGTCGGTATGGCCGAGCTAGGGATGACGTAAAAGATGTCACGAGACACAGAAAAGGGATACGAAGAATGGAGGGAAAGAAAATCGAGCGTTGAAGATCGATTTTTTGTTTGAATTATGAGAGGTTGCGAGTCTGTAAAGAACTTAAAGGATGTCGAAGTAGATTAAAGATAAATAATGCAATATATACATATATATGTATATATACCGTTATATATGTGAGTGTTACACTATATAGATTAAAATCTTGAGAATATGGTATATTAAGGCATAGTTGTGAAATTCTATCAACTGCTCTGCGGATGATATTTTATAACATTTGGGAAGATAATTTTATAATTGCTAAATTGGGGAATGGTATTGATTACCAATCATTATGTCAATTTTTCCCGCGATTTAACTATGACATTTCCATATATTACACACTTGATTTAATTAATTTTATTTTTTTAAATGATTTGTTATTAATTTAATTACAACATGGATGGCTTGGAAATATTTGCAAACGATTGCAAACATAATGCACACAAAGCGGTGAAACGATTTAAATGATTAAATAGTAGTAGTAGTAGTAGTAGTAGTAGTAGTAATAATAATAATAATAATAATAGCTTTATTAAGGTGCAGAAGAAAAAGATTTATATAAAAGATAAACCATATAAAAATATCAGAGAGCAACACTTTAAAAGGTGAGACATTAGCTACTTACAAGCCTAAATCTTCATACAATATAAATTAATAAATTTGGATAAAGATATAATATGAAAACAGTGATAAAATAATATAATATAATTAAAGGTAGTAATGATAATAAGTATCTTAAATTAAAGTGAGTAGCAATATAGTGAGAAGCAGATTATTTTACAGCGAAATATGAGAAGGCAGCCTGAAATTTAGTCGTGCGGTGAAGAGGAAAGGATAATAAGGATTGAAAACGTGTTGCAAACGAAGAAATGGAGTGAAATTCATGGTTATAATGAAGACATTCACGTAGGTAGGCTAGAGTATTTGAATTTAGAACATTATAGAGACAAGACAACATATGTAAATGAAGGATGAATCGCTGATAGATGTTCAGCCAACCGGAAGACTGAAATAATGGAGTTATGTGGTCGAACTTTCTGGCACCATATGCAAAGCGGAGACAAGAGTTTTGAATACGCTGAATCGGATTTTACAGCTGTTTATTCAGATTAGGTATATAGACAACGTCAGCGTAATCAAAGAAGGAGAGAATAAGAAGCTGGGAGACAAGGCGTTTTTGAGGTATCGAGAGAACATGACGAAGAGGGTATAAGATATGGAGTCGAGCAAATGCGGCTTTACATTTGACAATTACATGATACTCAAATGTAAAAAATCCATGAAGAATCCATACCATGAAGAATCAAGATGTACACCGAGTATTTTAATAGAGGATAACGATCCGATATTAATGGAGTTTATAAATGATTGAAGACGTGAAAATAACTAATTGTTTTATCGTAACAGGATCGTTCCAAGCTGTGGAAATAGATCGGAGAGATTCATTCGTTGTATAATAACGCGGAGGAGAATATTCTATTCTTGTAATATTCTCTTAAGTACGCGCAATTTATAAATCGACTATAATACATTTTTCTTCTGTTTTTTCTCTCTATCGTAAAAATGTTCTTTTTGAACGAACGTCATAATGTTCGAACAAACAAATTCAGCAGTAATATCCTTTACGTTATCAATTTATGTGTATTAAATCAACGATAGAACGAGGGTCTGAGCGTAATACGATCTCGCGAGTCCAACCTACCGAACAATTGTAGCAAAGTTAACGAAACCCGTGACCCGCATGCAAAGGTTAGATCGTGAAATTCTGGCGCAACGTTATCTCGACGATCCGTACTCGTCAGAGAGTACCTAAATTAAAATCACTGCGGCCGACGACTACATGTAACGTTATAGGTATATGGGTACGTGTCGCATAACCGCGTGCAACACCAACCCCCGGGTCTCTCTCCTTGCATTGTCGACGGTGTTGCGGAAGTGTGGGTGTGATTCAGGCTGCAATTTTCCAACGAAGAAAGTCCCACCGTTGCAAAGAAGCCAGTGATTATACAGATAACATCGTGTTGTCATACGACACAAACGGCCGGCTAAATCACGTTCGCGCCAACCCGGTACTTGCCAGATACTGGACGTGCACCGTGTAACGTGTAGCGGCCAGCGGTGAACCGTGTACCGTCGGGTGCCTGCTTGTAAATGAGGCAGTAACAATCACGAATCGCGCGTTCGCGCGGGGTGAGCGGGAGAGGGTGGGCGACTCCTAATAGGCTCGTGGGGGGAATTCCCTCCAATTACGGTATTCCGCGCGACGTGTATCAATCCTGTATCAGCTGCTCAGTATAATAATGCATCCGCTGCTTTCTGGAGGTCCGCCGGAGGTACCTCTTGTCGATCCTCTCGCTATTATTTTCGCGCCCGTAACGCCGAAACAACGTCGTCCCGCGAACCCTCTTCCTCAAAGGAGAACACTCTTGGGAGACGCAATTTTCGATATCGAACGTTGCGATTACGGGCGTACAGGAGTATCGCGGGATATGCAACTCGCGCACGCTCGCGATCAAAGTCTCTTAGTCGTAGGCGATCATTTTCAATTACGGCGTGGCGTAATTACAAAGGAGCGCGTAATTGCAGCCCGGGGGCGCACCGTTCATCGCGGAAATCGCGAAACGCGCCGCCGCGACGTGCGCCCCTCCGTAAAATATCGTCCCGGCAAATGGATCCTTAAGCCGCACATGTAGCGGTAACTTTATCTGCATCGATCTGTGCTTATACCGCGTTGCAGCAATACGCGGATCGAACCCGCCCGCCGCCGTTCGGAGAGCGTCACATCCGCAGTACGAACGGTATTCGCGCAGTCGAGTTGCACGTATGTATATAACCGTGAACTCTGCTATCGTTACATCTATTAATATTATGTAGTTTAATTTAATGATTACAATGAATAATTATTCAGTAATATGTGGCCGGATACTATTAAATGCGTACAACGCGCTTAATCAGGTTTCATTTACTCTTAACTTTTGTTATTACGTGCGATAATGTAAATTGTTTCGGAGCTGTACGCACAGGATAGTCCATTAGAAATAACTTCCGCGGGCGATGCGGGGAGAAAGAAATATTCATTACACGCGCATGCAACGTATTCGTTAGCGGATGGGGAACAGCTGTTAAATTAAGAAACATTGCGGGTGGCAAATAACCCTATAATTGGGCGGAAAAGTTTCCGCGTTGCACGTTGCAGCCTTGGAAAATGCGAGCCGGCCGGCGCATCGCGGCTGCCCGCGGAAAAACTACGGCAAAATGAATGACACTCGCCACGTCATGAAATAATTCTAAGCCTAAGAGCAGTTTGTGCTCACAAAGTGAATATCAAACTTCTCGCGGCAGTAAAACTTGGAACTTTGCGGCTCTCTCGACGAGTAAATGTTGGTCATATTTTTAAGCGAATAATCCCAATTAATTTTTGTCAGAGCTATTAAAACAGACGTGTTTAATAAAATGAAAGAAAGATAAATGAATAAATAAATAAAAATTAATGAATTAAGACATGTTTAATAAAATGAAAATGAATTTGTTCCGTCAGTAACAGATTAAACGTCGCATTTCCATATTACTTCTCCTTAATTTCAATTCTATTTTAATCTTGATATAATTAAAAATTGAATGTTTCAAATCCCCGGAATCTTTTCTCTGTAAATCTTTCTTTGCGTACCTATGTTTTAAATAGCAAGCGTTCGGGGAAAATCAAATTGACGATACTTCCTTCCTCGCGATGTGCTGAAGGAAATGACATACGTCTAAATGCACACACACACACACAAACACACACAGACGCGTCGCGCCTTAGCGACATTCAGCACTCGCTCTTTCACGCGTGTTACGCGCGAGCAGACAGTCGCGTCGGAACACGCGAGACACATTAATGACGAGCACAACGTCGCGTCGCCAGCATAATTATATTTCCCTGCTGGGTATTCCGTGCAGGATAAATTGTATCGTAAGTGCCTGCCCATTATGCGACTCCCGTGTATCCGTGGCGCCGTCCGTGGCACTTGGTGACGTCGCCATTCACAGCGCAACCCCTCGGAAGCCGGGTTGGCGGGGAGGGTTCCTCAACCCCTTCGGGGCTCCGCGCGCGTCCCCACGTTTTACGTTCCGCCCTTGTCCACGACTTCTCTCATTTCGTCTCCGTCCCCGCGGTGCTCTAATTAACAACAAAGCGCTTTCGGCCACGTGCTGCGATCGTCCGGAGTGCAGCTGGCGGAAGACTTTTGCGAGGCCTGTTCAACATTATGGTTAATTGTGATTTATGCCCGGAATCTCTGGGCCGCGGCCGGTCAGGAGATCCCGAAATTAACATCGTTTGATGTATCCCTGTCTCCCTTGTTATTTACCCCCGGCTGGCGAGGGGAACCCATCGTATGTTTAAATTGTTTGTAGAGGGACCGCCGTCAAGTTCGACGGAGATTGGTTCGGGCTTTACTTAGGGTTCTAGTATAGATTACTTTGATATTATAGTAGAATCATGATGGAAGTTACGCGGTGCAATCGTTGCGTGACAGTTTTCTAGCGGAATTAACTTAAATTTAGCAAATTCCGGATTGTGGTCTTAATACTCTGCGAAGCGCGTTGAGCGCCTCGTAGGTTTATTTGACACTTCAACGATTATATTCTGGCCGTTGAATACAAAGCGTGAAACGCTTCGTGTTCAACTACTTCTCTAGCATTTTCCGTCTGAATTTAACATGTTCTGCCAGCTGCCGTGATTACCTCTTATATATTTCCTTCGTATATTACGTAAACGAAATTCCCGGTGCTGAAAGTTACGCAAGTTTACCGCTATCGAGGCACTCTCAATATGCTTCTAACGCCCGACTTCACATTTAACAGAGATTTAATTAAGTTTGGAAAACGATCTTGCTAACATAATACACGTTACTCGAAATATCAGATTTACGTATGCACTCGAAGAGTGCGTATCGTAATTTTTTTAAAACAGATTTTCCGATGGCGACCGCGGTTGTGCGATATCGTCGTTGGAAGCGAGCGTGTCGATGGGGACAAATTCGATAACAATAAGACCAGAAATAATAGTGACTGTGGTTCAAAAACTCATAATATCCTAGGAGAAGACTTCCGAGGTGCATACGTCGCCGACATAATAATAAAATATGTCGCGTTCCCTACCGTCCGCTGTGGAAACTTCTCTATAAGCGTTAATTTCGTCTACGAGCACGAATATCCGATAATAGCGCATGACTGTGGTAACTGTTCGGAATTTATTGTACTCGAGAAACTCTCGCGCGGTATTTATATCTCTCTGACTTCGCGAGAAATATCGAGGACTATTTTATAAAATTGATATCATTTAAATTTGTTTTTCAGTATTAATGATCTTGCACTGCGGCTGAAGGGAATTATTGAATTGACCGACTAAGTGTTGGTTTATAATAGCCGTTACCGTAAGAAATTGGCCAATCATAGTCGATTTATAGAAGAATAATCGACTACGATTGGCCAATTTTTACGGTTACGGCCATTATAAACCAACCCTAAAGGAAATTATTGAATCGCTCGACTAGAGAGAACTATTGAATTGACGATCGCTCGACGGTATTTCCTCTTGAATCTCGTCAGAAAACTCAAACTTATTTCCCCGAGATTCAGAGAGAACCTTGATAATATGTACCACCACCGACCGCGACCCGCGTTCTAAGCCGCTATATTTGCAAGCGCCACAACCGCTATTCGCCGACATGAATTTTGGTTTCTGGCGCGAGCGCGCAGGAACAGGAAACGTACGGCGCGGCCGTAATGCTCTTTTAAATCGCGGTCCCTTCTAACCAGATTCCGCGTGATATACCGTTTTAATTTTCATACGCTGACGGTAACCGCGAGGAGAAACGTCTATTGCCGCAAGATTGATTTACGACGGTACTGTCGGTGCAGCCGGGTTGCTGCACGCTGTGCGTGTGTGCATAGGTGCGTAGTTACAACACGGCGCGAGATTGCGGCATTTGCGATCGTAACTTCGACCCTGCAAAACGACCGAACATTTTCTTCGCGGAAATATTTCTGCAATTGTTACAGTTTTCACGTCTCTCGCCTAGAACTTTTAGTTTTGCAGTATCGCCGTTGCGCACGATGGTTAGTCTAAATTAGCCCGGACAGTCTCCGTACTTTTTCTCAATTATATTAATTAGTGTAGTTTCGTTTCATATTTTTGCAAATGTTAGCCTTGTTACATTCTCCTTTCCTCTGATGATTTTAAAAGCTGTCGTGATAACTTCACCACGCGCTTTCAAAGCTTGAGCTACCGTTTGCGTGAATTATGTCAATCTTGTTATGAAATATGCTATTATTAATGGCCAATTACCAAGTGAGTGTTTTCTTTTGTAGAAAGCTTGTGAAATGAACACAGGGTTTTTCTATCTAACGAGTGTAGATGGTAAAAGTTTGATGAGATTCGCCCGATACGTGCCGCCCTTTTTCTATACCGTGGAAAAGCGATCCTATAAGAAGGAACCGGTTGACCGCGTAAAGGATCATGGGACCCTCGAGAAGAAGTAGTGTCAGCGAATCGTGTACCTTCCAGCTGGCTCGATGCTCCACAAGACAATCGGATCTCGAGCGAAACGCATTTCTCGTGACGCAAAAGAGCCATGTGGACACGAAACATTATTCTTAGCGATATTTGATGAGAGCGATATAAATGCGATTGCAGTTGAATGTTATATTCTCTCGGCATGTATACTTTCGTACAAATAATGAAATCTGTTTATCGCAAGGTACTAAATTAGCAAGACTAAACAAACGAACCGTGAATCATTCTATTACTCGGACAATGTCTGGATTAATACGCAATGCGATGTAGAGGAGAGTTGCTGAATGCGTACCGGTCGCCTAAATCGTACCTCATAAATATTTTATATCATTACTTAATATAAGCAACATTTATAGTAACAAAAATATGAAGCAAATGAGAAATGAGTAATATAGGCAAAAAATTAGAAGGTTGCATCTTATTTTGTGCGTGCTAACAACACTTACAAAAATCAGGTACAACTGATATTAATTTTTGATCAATTTATGTGATTGATAATAATGTAATTATACAATTTTATTCTAAATTTCTATATTTTCATAAAAAAAGGTTTATTGTAAAATATTTTACATTCATTGTAGATACATATTTGCAATTATTATAAAGATTAAATCTATATTTTTATCAAATCTATCAAGTTTCCTAAATCGCACCATCACAAGTTTTCCTATATCGTACCGGTAGGATTTAGGGACTCGTGTTTATATAATCGTGCTTATATGAATACAAATGTCAATTGCAAAAATAAATTCAAGCCAGTTTTATTTCGACGTCCTTAACTTTTATTATTATTATTTGTTAATTATTAAATACTTGATTCTTTTTTTGATAAATTATTAATAAAATAGGTATTAGATATTGATTCCTTTTATCTTATATCTTTAATTATTTTCATTCATAAATGCAATACTTTCAAGGAAGTATGATTTAGAAAACCCATACAGATACGATTTAGACGATCGGTTACCTAAATCGTACCTTTTGCAGCATGTTACAAAAAGACTTATAACAAATTAATTTGTTGTTGAAGAAAGGTTAAACATGTAATATATATAATAGATGTCTCAAGCATCAAGCTACAATTTCCATTTATTTGCGTACAAATCAATAACAAATGAGAAATAGATAATAAAATAATGAAAAAAACTTAAGTGGTACGCATTCGGCAACTGTCCCTAATGTATTTTGAAACATAACTGATTTAAGACAATCAGAACGGAAGTTCACCAAGTTATATATTGATACTGAAACGAGCATCATATAGTAAGAATAAGCTTGTCCCCCCCCTCCCCCCGCCCGAACAGTTTCGAATTTAGCGGCAGCTTATAGGCGAGAGAAAATGCGCACGGACAAAATGCTGGAAATGATAACGCAAAGTGAATGAGGAGACCCTAAACGGTTCATCGCCCAGAATAACGAGGGTTTGGAAAGCGAAGATTTAATGAAGGGTCTGTAATCAGGGTATAAAAGGGTATCTATCCGAGGAAGTTGAATGGATATACGATATTAAATCGTCGTAAAGTCCCAAGATGACAGGCTGGCCGCACACACAGATCCGCTCTTATTCCACCAATTATCGTTTCGTATTGAAGTACCGCGTGAGAATTAATATAACGAAAAATACTTAATCGCGACGACATGAAACACCGTATCTGACCGTATTGAATTACGTATCGCTCTGTAGGTCATTATTCGGCCAGAATAACAGGCAGAACTTTTCGTTATTCAGGAAATAATACTATATTCGGAAAGGATAAAATATTTTTGTACAAAATGCGATGGTAGCACAGCATTTCTCAAGGTACGCTGCCTTAGGCCATTGCCGGTCCAGTTTTACATTTGATGGGTTATCGATAGCTATACATCTATGAAGATAGATTCATCAATTATTTTATGCAATGTGGCACATATAGACGCGCGCCGCGTTCTTTCTCATATTCATTCGATAAGTTCCGAACATGACAAAAACCAAGAAACCTTTTCTACAAAATTTTGACAATTTCTTGATAAGATCTGCAACATATTTTCTATAATACCGTATAATAATGCGTGATAATACTAAGTATAAAATTTATTTCTTTGACTAACCACGTAACTAGTAACAAATGTAGTGCTTCTAGTAAAAACAAAGAAAACAAAAGCATAATAAGAGTTGAGAGAAACTTGACACGACAAAATCGCTACTCTCTCCATATAAATAATTTTCTCAGATTGCATCACTTCTCACATTACTCCATACAGTTTCACATAGTTACACTATCACATCAAAATTATTTTCAACCCTTGACTTTTATTACACAGTTCAACAAAAGTTACTTTTTTTCTCTCCAAAGTACCATAGTACATACCAATTTTTTGCGCTGAATATGATGCCGTTGTCAGAATTTGCGTAGCACGTCAGGATTTTGAGTAAATTGGGGTAAAATGGGCCAAAAATGGCGTTTTTCTAAATAAAGTCAACGGCATCTAAAAGTACATATCAGGAGCTTTCAAATAAATTTTAGTTTATGATCGTACGGTTTATTTTCATCAAGGTATGGCTGTTTGAATTTTAGACTTTCTGTATAATCTACAGTACAAGAAAAGCAAATACATACTTAAATACATGATAGCAAATAAATAATTGTAATTTTAATTTAGCTGTAAAGAGTAGTTCAACTGTACAAATTTTGGGTACACACGCTATTACACGAAATTGTCAATTCAAAATGGCGGAACCATTGACTTCAAAGCACTTACCAATTGGACATTTGGAGTACTTTAGAGTCAACGGTTCAGCCATTTTGAATTGATAATTTCGTGTAGTAGCGTGTGTACTCAAAATTTGTACAGTTGAACTACTCTTTACAGCTAAATTCAAATTACCATTATTTATTTGCTGTTATGTATTTAAGTATGTATTTCTTGTGCTGTAGATTATACAGAAAGTCTATAATTTAAACAGCTATAACTTCACTGCAAATCTAAGCGTATTACTATTAGTTGAAGCTCTTCTTACACATTTTTTGCCGTTTTAAATCACGTCTTTTAACGTTTCACGATTGAACGTATTAATTTCTAATTTAATACGAGTAAACATATTAAATGACGTAACCTAAAACGGCAAGAAACATGTTAAAAGAGCTTCAGACAAATGTGTCATTTTTAGAGTGTGTCAGTTTATGCGTGTAAAATGTGTCAGTTTATGCGTATAAAAATAACACGCTTGAATTTGCAGTGTTGATGAAAATAAGTCGTACAATCACAAACTAAAATTCATGTCAAAGCTCTTGAATTGTACTTTTAAATGCCGTTGACTTTATTTAGAACCAAGTTTCTTTTACCGTAAAAAAATTTTGAATATAGCCAAAAATGCCTTTTTTGGCCCATTTCATCCCAATTTACTCAAAATCCTGACGTGCTAAGCAATTTCTGACGAAGGAGTATTGTGTTTAGCGCGAAAAAATCGTTGGGGTATATATTATGGCACTTCGTAGAGAATTTGGTGTTGAACCGTGTTATTGAGCCGAGTCTCCGAGATCATTCGCGTGAAAAGGTGCGAGGAACGACCGAATCGAAAGCGGGCAAACAGCCGGTCGTCGGGACGACGCGGATTCAATCAAAGATCGGTAACCACGGAATAAAAGTTATCTATGCGAGGAAGTTGAAAAGGTCGGCGTGCGAATGACAGGTTCGGCATGACCGACGCAACACGCAATCACTGTCGGAACGACCTCGCGCTTCGTGGTACAAATAACCCCTGTTCTATCTCTCGGTCTCTTCAATCTGCTCCTGACGATCGTGGCCCCCGCTTCACCGCAATCGCGTTATAATATCCTTGCTCCAAGTATCTTTGTGGCCGACACGTTCCCGCTTTTAGCGATCGAATTGTATAATCCGCTTAGAAATATTACAAGAAATTTCCTGTCGGTACCTCTTGTCTCCGTATTGTATCTCTACGACTATAATTGATAATTTTTTATCGGCCATCTAGTAGAATAAAGAAAAATGTGAATTCAGATAACTCTGCGCTTTCTAGCGAAAAATCGTCGCGAGATTGAATTCCGATGACGTGATTAAATTGGATTATCTCCGGGGGGAACGCTTCCTCCAATCATATTGATGATACGATCGTTGAATGGATATCTTAAAGAGAATATTTGCTATAAGCGTATATCATTCGCCTTTTAATAAACCCGCTGGTTTAAAGATATTCTTATGTACTTGTATATTACAAAAAGCAGGGCAGACTTATCGACGATATCGATCACAAGTTCAATGAAACTCCCCGAATCAAGAGGACCATTCTTGCAGACTTATCCTCCCGTCAACTCGCCCTCTCCCCTCATTTGTAACCACGCCGAACACCGACAATCTCCCGCGATCGTAATTCGATATTATCCGACGTAAATCAACGCCGTACAAGCGAACACACACTTTCTTTGCTTGCAACATGCGCAACGGCTACTCGTCGAAGCCGATCGATAACGCATTGAAATTTATGGGCCTGCGAAACGTCGCGAGCCGAGGCTGCTGTCGGATCCTCTCGACCGCCGCCGGTCAATCTCGTGAATCATAGCGGATTTAGTCGGAGGACTTACCCGCGCGCTCGCAAGGACACTCAAACACACCGAATTTTATCAACGCGCCGGGCTCTCACGCGCTAAAGAATTAAATGATTGATGATTTCGGGGCTGTAACCTTAAGAGCTATATATATCGTCAATTTATATCCGTTCCTGTTAAGACTCATTGAATAATTAATTTCAATTTTCCTTTACGTCCGGCGAGCTGTTATCACTCGAAAATAAAATTATGTATCAGCAACGCTGTTAGTTAATTTTGAAGGGTGCTAGATTAATGATACTTGTTGCTTCGAAACCTTTTCGCGCCGCCTGATCAATCTTGCGCCTGCTAACAGGCAGCTGCAGGCACGCATCGCTCCTTTGTGAGAAGTACGCGACATTAGAGAGGTGTTGAAGTGGCGGAAGAAAAATGGCGCGACTGGATTTAAGCCAGTAATTTTTACCTGATCTAACTAAATAACTGTTATCCGTGCGTTTGTTTTATTTATTCAACGCCCATGAAGTCGATATAATTCATCGCGAGTGTGTCGCCAACTGTACCGTCGGATTTCCTCTATAACCGCCGCAGGTTAATCTCGTGAATCATAGCGGGTTTGCCCGCAAAGATTGATCGCACGAAATAAATTCTAACCGCGACATTATATCTGAATGCCATTTTCGTAGGATGAGGCGCGAGAATATTGATAACCCGTTGATTTATTATCGATGCCACGAACGAAATATCGAAAATCTTCTCGAGCGTGGTTTGCGCTCGGTAAGACAACGAAAAGCTATTTGTCATAAAGGGAATACCTACGTTAATAGAGATTTATTAGTTTGGGTTTATTTCTCTATGCGTAAAATTTATTACAATCTCTCGTGCTCTCTCATAATTAAAACTGTTTTCCAATATCAATGACATAAAATTAGCCGGATTTTCAACTCAAGCATATAATGAATCAATTAGACAGCACGACTGTGACAATAATTATTGCAACGTGTTTAATTAAATTATGCTGTTCCGCAAATATTTAATTAATAGCAATTTAATTTTTTTTGATACTTCTATTTAATTTGAAATTGGTATTAGGATTCCTGAAATTATCTCAATTTATATGTCATTGAGCGGATTTATATTCTTTATATATAAAGGATTAAATTATTTTATTTTAATAAATTATGTAAAATATTTACTCTTAAATGATTATGCAGCTCTCGACAATTTCATAATAATGAAATAAATTTTGTTTTAAATTATCTGTATATTATCGGTATACAGACGCAAGAAGATACATTAATTAAAAGCGCAGAGGGCAACGATTCCTCAATTAAAAACTTGGGAGACTAGGATCTTACTATTCGACCATGGAGCGTCAGCACGAGTTTTAATGAAAGTGAAGAACCGAAGTTAAGTCATCTCACCAAAGTAAGAAACGTAATGAAGTCTTCTTAAATGCGGCCGTCTCGATTAAAAGGCTCCCTTTCTCCGTTCACTTCTTTTCCGCGGCTGTCGCATCATATCGCCTATATGCAGACGAGTAATTCTCAGGAACAAAGGGAACACGACTTGAGATTAAACTTAATTGCGACTCACTTCCTCGGTTTCGCCCATCGTAGATCTGTCGTTATCAAGGCGCACGGGGAAATTTCCTTAATCGGTTACTTAATTAGAAAACGGTAAGTGGTTATTAACCAAAAAAAAGAAAACGCGCAAGATTATCTCTTATACGATGTAATTTAAATAAGACGACGTGGCGTGCGCGTCCAGAGAGTTTGTTAAACTTCAAAATTGGACGAAGCACGTTCCACTCGATCCCGCTAGCAAATAGCTCCAAAGCAGCCTGCAGCACGAACGATCGATCATGGGGCTGAAGTTCATCCGCAACTTACTACCGTAATTATTGCAAGTGATGCCGACAGCACGAGATTAAAAGTTCTTATAAACACGAGTTAGTACAAGTTACGTAATCAATCTAAATCATATAATTTGCTTATTAGCGCGTTTCTAATATTTTAAGAGAATATTTTAATAAACGGAGATAACGTGTATACGCACAGGTAGAATGATACGAAATTAATAGGATTAATTAATTAGTAAAATGGGAGTGTATACTTTAGCGCTACACTTTGCACTCCTAATTCACAGTATCTGGGATCGCACATAGGCACTTCCTACGGGTACAGCCAAGGTTAAGGGTCGCATTATGCAAAACGCGGATAAACCGTACTTACGTAACACGCCCAAGTCTCGCGACTGGATATAGACGTAGCAACGAGGCACCGCAAATTGCGCCCTGCGGGATGATGAAGCGAACTATTGGTTTCCTCACACGCGCTATATACTGTCTCAAGTGAATTACTGTTCCATTATCTACAGATTCTTTGGCCGATTTAAGAGACCTCGTTTTCCTTAAAGACATCGAAGGACGTATCAATTGTCTCCAATCCAGAAACCGCGGATGAGAGCAACCGGGACCTGTGATTCACTAAATCGTTTCTCGAGTTCCAGTATTTACGGCCCAGTTCCCGATCGCTGATCGCTTATCTCGATCGCACAATCTTCCCACGCGCATCGAAATAATCTCACGGGACGATAATGTTTCGACGGTACTCGAAAGGCACTATGGCGTGACGCGCAGCGCTCAATGGCATTATGCCATATGCTGTCGCGCGTGTTCATTTGCGTGTACGCAACGTGACTGCGTTCTCTCGTAAACCGTGCTCTCACCGCGCTACCGGAGTCTCATTAAACGGAATGCATATTTATGGAGACACTGGCAGGAATACGCGTTCGCGGCTTTGGGGACGGCGAATTGTGAGCAGAGAGAGGCAGAGAGAGAGAGAGAGAGAGAGAGAGAGAGAGAGAGAGAGAGAGAGAGAGAGAGAGGACGACGGAAAGCGAAAAAGAAAGAACTAGGTTGAAAAGGATAGAGAGTGGTAAGAGCTGCACACACACACACACACACACACACACACACACACCCTCGTCGCGTCTAGCCGCGTCGTCAGGCGTCACAAATCTCAATGGCGCAATCCGTGCCCCGATTACCGGCGCGCGCCTTTTGATTTTCGTCCCCTAACGATCTAGCGACTAGCGAATTTTTAGCGTCTGAATGCCGGGCGCGCGCCACTGGGGGTGCACGGTCTGATTACGATCGTATTTCCCTAAGAAAAGTTTTCGTGGCCGAACCCACCCCCACGAGGCCGCGCGGGCTGAAGTCTCGAACTGGTTCGAGACCGATTCCCTCCCGAACGGAGGGAGGGAGGAACGGTCCTTTGTGGTCCAAACGATTTGATTTTTAGCTACCGTACTTTTATTCGAGACTCGGTTAGAGAGGTGTACGTATGAGATTTATGCACTCTATGCGACGCAACTTGGTGGTTTAATTTCTGTGCCAAGAATTCTCTATAGGAAAAGTTTAAAATTATATCCCGATAATCCCCGGTAAAAGTATTTTCGGTGAAGAGTGATATATAATGCATCTGGAAATATTATCTCGAATAATCTCCACCTAATAGAATTATATATATATGCATACGATCTCGTATATATAGCTTTCTCCATCTAATAGAATTATATATGCATACATATTTCTTCTGAAACTGTTTTATTCAAATGGACATTAGTAGACGACAGATATAATAAGAAATTGTTCCAATTTATTTATGGTAGCTAAACGTAACTTATTACATAGCTTATTATTTACATAGCTATAAAATGCTTCAGGTTGGTTACGCTTGCTGTATAAATTGTCGTTTTAACGAATGATACAATCGTACGGCATATATGATAACGATAGCCAGTTTATATCCTTGGAAATCGTATACAATGCGCTGTAATATGCGCTTATCTGCGTGCAGCTAGCAGCGATCAGATAAAGTGGCAGTGTGAGTAAAAACACTGTGAGCTCCTACCGCACAAAATTGCCGTTAGGTCGATACCCCGTTACAATCTATGTTAAACCTTGTTTTACGTTTTATATATACCGCGTATTACATTTCTTTCTCAGGACATTAACATGTCATGAAACACGCGTTTTTTATATGACTAACGCATTTATGCAGTTAAAAAATAGATTTATAGGAAAATAAAGTAAGACGCAAGATTTTTTAAATAAAATTATATTTCGAAAATATTTTTACAATTTATTTTGCTGTATATATATATATATATATATATATATATATAAAATGAAATAAATGAATAATTCGATAAATGTGAGTAAAAGAAGTGTATAACTGAACTAAAGTTTAATGTACGTAAAGTTTAATGCACACCATCGAACTCAGCCACTCTATTTGAAATAAACGCAGATTTGCCGGAATATTTAATAATCTTGTTTTCGGTATGTTTGCATGCGATGTGCTTGTTGAACTTTGTCATTACACGACTTTGTTCGCGAACTTTGTTCTAAATGCACCACGATGAGCTTGAAACTCAGCTACGAATGCACTAGGTTAAGTTCCAGGAAGATGATGTAGGTCGCTGCGGCTATAGCTGACTCGTTTCTGTACTTCTTACCAGGAAATCACGGAATAAGGCTCGAAGAATATGCTCATTCTGCAATTCAGTATAAGAGGCCGCTAATATTATCGAGACACGATCAATACTGGCAAGAAAGTAATTAAATATTTAAAGATTGATTATTTTATCGCTAAATGGAGATATCATCAGCGATCTGCTTTCGCTCCTTTAGTGTAAAATTATCGTTAACAATGACATTCCCTCTTAAGGGTACATTCTCATGTAAAATTTTCCAAAAATCGATTTTTCAAAAAGCAGAGGAGCAACAAATGTTTGAGGAAGCTGAAGGCTTACTTTATGGACCAGGAATCGCTGATTAACGGTAAATAATTTAATTATCATTTTATTTTTTAAAAATCTTTTAAAAAATTTTAACCGCATTTTTCTGAAAACGTTGTTTTTTTGGACGGTTGACACGATTTTGGAAAAACTAACCGACTGATTTTAAAAATTCTTGCGGCGTTGTATTTGTAGATAAGTTCGCTATCGCGTATACTAGAATAAAACGTTTCTATTGAAAATTAAATTTTTCATTTAACTTTCTTGAACGAAAAAAAGTCATTTTTTCGCATCACTTTCTTCAAACACATGCCAACTCGCGAATTTTCAATATTTTTCAATAATTCTAGTATACGCGATAGTCACACAAACAAACTTTAAGAAAAAATTTTGTTTTTTGATTTCGGACTATTGGATCTCGAGATATCGTGTCAACCGTTTGGTCATCCGAATTTTTCAACGCTGCGCCTCTCAACAGTTTTTTGGAATTTTGGCCCGAAAATAATGATAGAAAAATTTTGTTCACATCTTGAAATGTGCATTAATAAATATATAAAAAATTAAAATTGTCTGCCTTTTATAGTTTTCTTTAAAAAAAAATTCCAAAAGAAGCCTTATTTTTAGTGCGGTTACACGAGAATGTACCCTTAAAGAAACATCACGTATATATTTCGAGAGATACTTTTAACATGTAATCCTCTTTGTTTTTATCGAGGATACCAATCTCGTTAAGCGATTAATCCGTCAAGTGACCCCTTTGATATATGACGTTTAATTCACGTTACTTCGCCGAAGTACTTTCCGCGATTCGTGCGTCTGCTGTTGCTCAACCGTCGCGCGAAGTAAGCTGGCTCGCAGTTAAACCTGATAACTCTCGCAAAATTAATCTCGGTAATAATTGCGCTCGTACTAGCGCGCAGCCCGCAGTCGCGCGCCCATTTAGCTAATCGCATTTACTAATTGTAACCGCGACCGCGCCGCAAGATTTCTGCTCTGACTCGATCAGGCAGTTGTTAAACGCGGAACCGGATTACAACGTAATACGTACCGTTCGCTTGTTGCGCGGATTTACCGAAGATCGGCTTACAGTCGAGATAAAATATTTAAGATGGATTCATGAAACCAACGTTCATCCTTCGCCGTACTAATCTCGACTCGCTCTTTCGTGAATACATTGGCTCTGCACGCATTAAACTACGCAAGATTTATTAAACGACAACGTGCGAGGTTGGCGCGATTTACAATGCGCGAAAGCTCCGCACATCCGCGAAATAAATAAAATACAAATTCCAGCTGTATCCCACGTACGTCGCATTTGACACGTCGAAATCTACAGCACGGGGCGCAGTACGGATTATAAATATCGTTTTAATTAATTTTAGTAGAGTATAATGCGAGGCGCATCGTAGCGTCGTTAAAGTTCCTTTTTGCTCGCGCGGCTGTGCCAAAGATCACGGTAAATTATGCATTGCATAATGCAGCAACAGCGCTACTTTTTTTCCTTCATAACGTACTAATTGTGAATGCGCCGCAGAACGCTGTAATTTTCCTATGCCCCTGCTGCATAGCTCGGCCGACCTCGTTCGGTGTCGTCTTTCGCAATTAATTCAGACGGGCGTTTTCGGGGAACGAATTCGCGGATTAACGGCACAAGTTTTCCCCGGCCTGAAATACGTTTCCGAGGCAATTACCCTCCGCGCGCGACGCATTCGCTAATTGTACCCGCGACCGCAACGACGTTTTTCCTTTTCTCTCGCGTCGCGGCCCGATGCGAGTTATTAAACGTAGAATCTGCTCGTTCGCCCCCCTCATCCCCCACCCCCAGCCCCCGACTCCCTGCCAAGATTGCAAAAACTTGTTATCATCCGCCGTCGCGAGTTCCTTTCATCCTTTTCTTTTTTCGGCGTCCCCTAGAATTTGCGAGCGCACGCGCGCGTACATCGATGCAAATGGCTTCGGCTCTGTGTACGGTGGCCGTTAATTCGCTTACGTCCTATTCGAGTTCCAAGCAAAAAGGTAATTATTTTCATTCGGACCGGAAAGTGCCTAACGAAGCGAGTCGCGTGTTACTGTTCCGACGGCTCGCGTTCCGATTGCTGCTTTGTGTCGCTAACTAGGAACGTTTGTCGGGTCTCCGGCTCTCGGTTTTCGGACCGTCCCGTGGCGTTGTGTAATCATAAGCGATTGTTAATGCAACGCGGCAAACACGAGAAGCGTTAAAACGCGCCGCGGCATTATTTCTGCGATGAAAATCAACCGCGCGTCGTTTATCCCGCGTGAATCGTCATCCCTATCTTTTGATGAATCGCTTGCACACGTTTCGCATTTCTGAGACGAAATCGGAATGATGTAGCAGATCAACACGATATTATTTACTATCGCATATTTTTTCAAATATTTTAGAGTCGATCTTAATATTAGATACGACGTACGCGGAAAAAAACCCGAGAATTATTCGTTTTGGACGGCGAGTGCAAATTTGTGTATTTTTAAGGTAAAAAATTGCTCTTGAGCGATAAAATTGCTTACTCTATTAAATTAATTACGGTTTATCGAATCCCGAAAAATTATACGGTTACCGATAACCAAGCAAATTGTTGTCGAGCTAGTTACTACAAACTGTTCTGGCAAATGCTTACATTTTTCATTATCGTTCGGCGCGACCAGCCAGGAAAGGTCAAAACAACCGTCTCCCGCCGCCGAGATTGCACATAAATAACGAAGCGAGACTTTGGGCTCCAATTATAGGACGCTAAATCAGATATGTCGAACTTACAGTCGCATTATTCGCGAGACACATCGCGACATAGTCGGGACGATTGCAATTTCTGATAAGCCTTTAGCTCCACAGACCGAACCACCCTTATGCTACAACAGTCGCCCCGACTGCAATGTCGCTTTGAGGACTGTCGGACTATTATTTCTGAACGAATTAGCCCGGGGAGGGCGGAGCGGTGCTTGACGCGCAGCGCGGGGCGAACGAGACGCTCGTTATTTTCTCTTTCAAAGTCCGGTTAAGCCTGCGGGGAATTGGACGGTTGGGATGAGGGTTGGGTTAAGGGTGGAGGTGGAGGAGGAAGAGGAGAAGACAGATTGGAACTTCTCTAGGACGCGATAGATAGTAAACTGCATTGGTGGTGGCTTTCGGATAACTTTAGACAGACTGCAACCAACGCGTTGTGAAACTATCATTCTCAAAATTATACGTGTGTGTGTGTATGTGTCCTGGTCCAATTTTGTCCGATACGATGTGCCCACGTTGACCTCGGTCAAAATTTGTTATATTGACCGCTGGCTTTTTATATTATTGTTATTTTTATGTGGCAAAAAGTGTACCAATTAAATTCATGAAATTATAAAGCGAACGATAGGTTTATTTGACCCGGTTTATAACTCAAGTTTCATATCATAAATATCAAACAAGAGAATACTGAGAAATCTTAATTTCCTGTCACTTATCGTATTTACCACACGTCGCTCTCTAACGCTTGCTTGCATAAAAACATATTTATCACACCGTTAAAATTCAGATAAATCCCCCGAGCGACAAGATAACGCGGTGAAATTGCGCTTCAAAAGGGAGTTAGATTTCAAAGCGGCATTATTGGTCATCTGGCTCGCCCTCTGTTATTTCCCCCCACCCCACCGTTTATAATTAGAAGACAAAAATATTTGAATCTTCACAGTACTCGTGACCGTTAATTTTTTCTGCCCCACCTTCAGACACCGTGCGCTTCTACTATTTAGTTTTTGAAAGAGTTGATGTGCACAGTGTCTCGTATGTAGGGGAGAGTTGCTGAATGCGTACCGGCCGCCTAAATCGTTTCAATATCATCAATATTTTATATTATTACTTAATATAAGCAACATTTAGTCACAAAAATATGAAATAAATAAGAAATGAGTATAAGAAAAGGTATTATGGCCCTTGTAGGTGTAATGGCCTCTCTTAATATCTCTACTATTAGATGGCGAATTCTAGTGATTACTTATTGAGTCATTTGTTTAGTAGCCCGCCATTACGCAGTAGCGCTAATATGCCAATACGCAATGGTTGGCATTTGTTATAACACATTTTACTTTCGAGCATTTCGAAATGTTTTTAAGGTACATTTTAGCATTTAATTATTTATACTTCCCCATTTTTCTTAAACTTGGGTGTATTATCACACAAATATATATATATATATATATATATATATATATATATGTATATGTGTACATTTGAATATTTTGTTCGTTATTTAATATTTTATTTGACTATACACATTTCGAGTTATGCAAAGTTAAACAATAGCATGGCATTTTGCTAATATGCTAGCCTAATACGGTCTCTTTTTCCATGTAAAAAAGCATAATTCAAATATAATTCAAATTAAATTTAAAAGCCTATTTGTTTTGTAGAAACTGTCCTGGTAATTTATATTTACCTTCTGACAAGTAAGTCAAAATCTACACTAAAAATTCACAGTTATTTTCATTGTGGTTGCTTTTAAAAGTTTATTTCGAATAAATATATAATTTTGTAACAAAACACTGTATTTTTTAATACCAATTTTTTAAATCAATTTTTATGGGGGCCACATTACCACCCCTGTTACTCTATGACCCATTATGTAGTGTCGCCACATTTTTATAAATAACGTCTTTAAGTAATAAATATTTCATAACTTTGAGTTTAGAATCGATTGAACAACACTTTGACAAATGTAATCGTTAAGTTTTCAATTTAAAATATTATTAACAAATTAATTATTAACAAATATTAATAATTATTAACAAATTATTGTACAAAATGTAAATGGGGGTTATAATACCACCTTCTCCTGTAATATAGACAAAAATTAAACAGGTTACTTGTTTTGTGCGTGCAACACTTCAAAAAATTAGGTACAACTAATATTAATTTTTGATCAATTTATGTAACTGATAATAATGAATCATGCAATTTTATTCTGAATTTTTATATTTTCATAATAGAAGGCTTATATCGTAGAATATTTTACATTCATTATATATACATATTTGTAATTATTATAAAGATTATAAATCGATATTTTTATAAAATCTATCAAGTTTCCGTACCATCACAAGGTTTTCTATATCGTACCGGGTTTAGGATTTAGGAACTCGTGCTTATATAAATACAAATGTCAATTGCAAAAATAAATTTAAGCTAATTTTATTTCGACGTCCTTATCTTTTTATTATTGTTATTTATTAATTATTAAATACTTGATCCTTTGTTTTGATAAATTATTATTAATGAAATAGGTAGTGTAGGGGTAATGATTCCTTTTATTAATCTTATATTTTTAATTATTTTTATTCGATACTTTCAAGGAAGTATGATTTCGAAAACCGAGGTGACCAGTTGTCTAAATCGTACCTTTTGCAGCATGTTACAAAAAGACTTATAACAAATTAATTTGTTATTGGTAAAGGGTTAAAGAGAGAGAGAGAGAGAGAGAGAGAGAGAGAGAGAGAGAGAGAGAGAGAGAGAGAGAGAGAGAGAGAGAGAGAGAGAGAGAGATGTAACAATAGGTGCCTGAAACATCAAGCTGCAGTTTCCAACGTTTATTTGCGTACAAATCAGAATAATCCCAAATGAGAAATATAATACAAAATAGCTTAAATAGTACGCATTCGGCAACTCTCTTCTAAATGTGTGGCTGCTTTTGTGACGCATTGGCCGACCCGAGCCGTTGATTTTCCGTCGACGGTGAATAGGATGTGTTTCCGAAACGGGCCGGTCTTGAGAGCTCAGGAAATCAAATGGATGGACGATTACGCAGACGGATTGAACTCGTCGAGCTGAAACAGGGACAGAGGTCCGATCGCGATTCGTCGCGGGCCACGTGGCCGTACGGCCCCGCGATCGGACCTCATAATGATCACCGGCGCTACGGCGATTCGTATGCGCGCCCACGCGTATCCCGCTTCCCCGCTCCGCGTTAATGCGAAGTTTTACGTGCTGGAAATTACGACGAAAGTTTTAATCACGTACCGCCATTAGTCATGCACTCCATTCGACGCGCGCGCCCGCACATGCGACGACTCCGCCGCGCCGCGCCGCGCCTGGAGACGGCTCGGGGCACGTGTAAGCTATTCTCGAGGGCCTCGAAACCGCGCCCGAATCGCCAGAAATTTCGGGATATCGTCGCGATAAGGGCTCGAGTCTCGGGGTGTCGATATACCCCCGGAAACTACCCACGAATCGGATCGTGCTATCGGGCGTTCGATTGGATTGCGAAACGTCGGCGTCGCGGAGAAAAATCCATCTGATATCAAAATCATGGAATTTCATTTCGCGAAAGTCAGAAATGCATCGCGGCACATGTGCGGGACGTTTTACATTTTGGGAACGATAGGCGTCGCGCTCTCAGACGGTGCTTTAGATAAATAAAGTATAAGAGGAAATTAATCTCTCTCTCCCTCTGTCCCTCTTCCCCCTCTCCCCTCTCTCTCCCTCTCTCTGTCAAGAGAAACCGCGAACGTCGGCTGAAACGCGATTCGGGGATGTTAATTTACGACGAGCAAGTTTGAGCGAGATAAGAGAGAAATCGCAAAGTGTTCGCCCCCGGAGCAGTTAAAACAGCGCAATACAGAATAATAAAACGATTTGGGGGATGTTGTTTAATGCTTATCCCGCGCGCGACATTCGGAGAAAATTAAAACGCGATTTACGGCAGGCCGAGCGGTACATCTTACTTGCGCGAAAAAATTGCCGCTCGCGGAGGACCTAACCGCTAAACCTCTAAGCTTCTTAGCATGTCGCTGACATGACTCATTTTAATGATAGCCCCGCTCGTTCACGCATATTTACATATTTTTCCGCCTGTGACGTTCGCTACTCCAATAATTTCACGTAATAGAATAGCCGCGATAGCATCGCCGTCCGCGCGGAAGATTGCGATAATAAGATCCCGGCAAAGTGTATTGGACTTTCATGCAGTCTGGCAAATCTAAATGTATTACAAATTGCGTCCGCGATCTGCGCCGCGATCTAACACGTCTGGCGGAAAATATTCCACTGATATTCCACGATCAGCCACGCCGCTATCCTTCGCTATCGCCCGCCATCGTCGCGGGGGCGACGGATCTTATCGAGCATCGTGTGTATGACGCCCGCCTCATTAAAGCTACCACCCGTTCCCTCCCACCCCCTCCCAATCCGGCGTCGACCCCGTCGTTTACCCCGAAAATGGCGGCGCAGTTCCTAGAAGCGGTCAGAAATCGCCGAGTTAATATCGGCAGAAGCATTAGTGTGTTTGGCAGGGGTGGAAAGAGACGGTGGCATGCCGCGGGTAATACAGGCGTCATGCAACGGCACACGCAACCACAAAAATCTCGTGCAACACACCCTCGCGCTTTACGCCCCCTTTTCTTCTTCGCCCGTCCGTTCTCCGACAGCCATAACTGTGTCGGCATATTTCGCGCGCGCGCGCGCGCGCCCCCCGTTTGTGTAACCCGCGTCACAAGCTTACGGAATGGTTACGGCACGATGCCGCATAACGGTTCACGTGAATAAGCGTCGCGCACCGACAAGAAAGCCGACGGCTGCGACACCGGGACGTATTAGGGGGGTAGTCCGGGCAGGGACGTGGGTTGTTTCGTCGCAAATCATAGGTGCCGCGACGGCCGTGCGCACGATCTGGCCAACGATTTCTTTGTAAACCACCGTTGTCGCCACGAAGACTCATTATATCCCTAACCCCTCCTGACCCCGGAACAGTCGGCGCGCGGACCTTATTTTTAGAAAGCACGGCTCGGCGAGCCGCGAGCGCACACGTTACGCTCGTAAGAGGAGTCGTTAAAATACATGCTCGAGAATCCCCTGCCGCCAGTTCGGGGTGAGCGGCGGGGGGACGCCGCACCCCCGTTTCAGGTTCTCTCGACGCTGGTCGTTGTTTTTTTCTCCCTTTCTTAGACGGAGCGAACCTGTTTTGCGGCGTATCGCTCAACGCTGATCCCCCTGGTAAACATTTGCATCGCGACACCTTTTCCTACCTGAACGAGCAAAGTGCGAGATTATAATTTCCGCATTGTCGCGTCTGATACATGCGATCGCCTGTAATTATCATCCCTCTTATATTGTTTACACGATATACCGTATCGTTAAAACTCAGAATCAGACCACCACGTTTAATATTGACGCTGCAATGGGGATCTATGGTCTCATAGACCAATAACAATTTTTTTAATCAGCAGAGTAGCTTTTCGATGTAAAAAGGGGTTGAGAAACATTAACAGATTCCTTTTGCGTTCTTAAATATATTTAAATAACATATAAAAGTTTGAAAGATGTATTATTAGATATGAAACGGAATTATATTTTTATTAAAATCTAGTTATATAAAATATATATGACATGTGACATATAGAACACACGATTGGTTTAATCGCACAAAATGGTTTAGTTTATTCTGATAAATCGATATATAATCTTTTCTGATCTAATCTTTCCACTATTCAAAAGGAAATGTCGGCAATTACGAATCGGCGAAAGAGAATATCTACATTTATTACTCGCGAGTGAGATATTACAGCATACATTTAAAGTTCGCCTTTAATAAGTAAATGCACGAGGTAACACGACGGCGATTTAGGAATTTCTCGTATTCTCGTAAGCTAGGCGAATCGTGGATTCCTGGGAATCCAGGGTGAACCTCTAGAGATTAATCGATAATTTGGGATATGAGAATGGGTATTCTCTCTTTCTCTTTGTGTATATATCCAACTCGCGAATACAGTTATATTCCATAACCATTCCCACATACAACATATATCAATAATTATATTCCCCGAAAAAAGATTTATTATTATCCGCCTTATAAAAAATATTTTCTGTTGCAAAATAAGGAATGTACAGCACATATGCGATATTAACAACATCGTTTATCTGATACCTTCTGGTATCTCGTTACGCTCGTTACAAGATAATGTTTTTTTTTTCCATTTTATATCCGCGCTCTTTCGTACGCGGATTCTAAATTTTTTCAACCTACGCTTTAATGATTTGTATACTGCCATTACAAGAAAATGCCATTAAGTCTTACAAACGCAAATCAGAGAGAGAATCATCCTAAAGAAAAAATAAACGAAAGAAATTTCATCATCGTGATCTACCAGTCGCGTTTAAATTTGCATCTTCCTTTTCACATTTCTAATGGAATATTGATTTGGAACGGTAATTCGGTTAACCGCCTTTTGCAACTACAGCAAACCGCTGGTATCGTTTGCTGCGACCTCAAAACAATATTCAGATAAATGTACTTTTCGCATGGAATCAAGTGCGGCGTATTATAGGTACGGCCATATATATTTGCACATACATATTTATCGATACACTCCGATTATTTGTCCGACGGTACTGTTTTCCGTGAGCAAACTTCTGAACTGCCTGACATATCAATATTATCGACACGCGCGGTCTCCGCTGTACATATTCTTTTTTTTTACGATGGTCAACACAGCATAATTACATAGTTATCGCATTTTAATCCATCAAATTCAATGGGCACTTCCTGATTGATGCACCAATACAACGCATGTTTAATTAATAACATTTAATAACACGCTCATTACACAGTTAAAAAAAATCGCTTTTTTTTCTCTCCGAAATGCCATAGTACATACCCTGAAAATTCTTTCGCGCTGAATACGATGCCGTCGTCAGAATTTGCGTAGCGCGTCAAGATTTGGAGTAAATTGGGATTAAATGGAGTAAAATGGGCCAAAATGGCATTTTTGGCCCTTATCAACATTTTTTTTACCAAAAGTACAATTCAAGAGCTTTCAAATTAATTTTAATTTATGATCATACGACTTGTTTTCATCAAGTTATGACTGTTTGAATTTTAGACCTTCTACATAATCTACAGTACAAGAAACGCAAATACATATTTAAATACATGATGCAAAATTTGAATCCTTGGACCGTGTTATTTTCTGACCTCGCCATCGATAACTTCATATTACATATGCTTGAAAAGTTTGATATCTTATCACGTTAAATTAGAGCGATCATATGATCACGGCGTAAAATTTCGCGTCAAGAAATAACGATTGACGCGTATTATTTTCTTACGATTTATGACAAGCTATATTAGAACCAATTAAAACAAGTCACACATTTACATTTAAACAAATAGGAGAGAAAGAGATCAATATGTAACGTTTGAAAATTTTATTTTCATCCGTTGAAACTGTTCCATCCGCATCGCGGCGGAAATGGTCGAATCGTAGTTACGAGCACGTGATCCGTTCCCATGGATGTGAACTTCCTTCACGGGACATCCGTTCACGTCTTAAGGCATATCAGCGCGCCGCGAAAAATAGTCGTGGAAATTCCGGTTTGCGCGAGGAATAAGATTGGTATCGCGCGAACCGAATCGAGAAACGGGGATCCGGTGAGAATGCGCTCGGCGGCGGCGGTGTGCAGTCACCCGTTCGCGTACGTATCCGCCCATCGATCCTCCGTAAATCGGATCGGGGGAACGCGATCTCCTCTCGGGGACGGACGGGCCGGCCTCGATCCGGTCCTTGTCCGCGCGATAATTGGCGAAACGGCGCGGCGCGGCGGTTCCTATAATGGAAACCGGCTCGGGCGCAACGTCAAAGGTCGCGCGCGCAGAACACCGCGTGCACGCGCACGTGTACGCGCGCGTGCGTACGCGAGCTTGATTAAATCACTCGCCGAGATTCGGACGGGAGAGCGCGCGCGATAATTATCGCTCGTTAGCTCGTTATGTTATCTGAATTTGTAATCAATACCCGGGAGGAAGTCGGAAGCATCGGTCCCCGCAGTACTGAGCTCGCGCTCCGACGACAGCCGTTAATTAGACACAAATTAAATCGTTAATTTATTTCGCGATGCTATTCGCGTCTACTCGATGGTCCTAGATGGATTCATCCTATCGGTGCCTTTCCTTATTTATATCGCGAGCGGTAAATGGTGGAGAAAATTGCCTATCGAAGCATCAACGTTTCAGATGTTTCGATGATTCTGGTATCGGGTTTAAAGACGAAATAAAATACGTGCCACTGATTGTAAATAAAGTGCAATAATCGAGTATGAGTTCCGAAGCCGAATATTTTGTTATACACTTTTGAAATTCCTAATTTGTAATTTATCTCGCGTGATTAAAAATCGGAATAGGTTAAACATTAATTAAGCAAGCAAGCGAAAATAGCGATATGTTTGAATTAGATTGTTTCAGAGATAAAATGGTTAATTAAATATCCTCCTCGATCAGCATCGAGTTAATTAGTGTCGATAAATTATGAACGAAACCGGAAAATGTGTTACAGTTATAATTTGTGGTCACTGGCGAACAAAAATTTAACGAAATTTTTGAATTATTCTGCAGGAGAAACTCCTAAAATTTTTAAAAACAATCTTTCACGCATTTCGACAGTTTGGCAAAGTAATTGTGGTATTGTAAAATTGTGGTATTGTAAAAATGACTCCAAAAGGGAAATTGTTGGTTGACGTATATTATTCTAAGTGGAGCACGCCGACGGCGCCGTTTAATTAAACGCAAATTAAACTGCTAATTTATCTATCTGACTCGGTCGACCGGCAGCGATGAGCAATGGCTGTAGAGCTCGATGATCACGGAATCTGCCGCAGCTGCGGGAAAGAACTTTCAAAGTGCGCGACGACTTGGCAACTCTTGGAAACTCGAGCGCTCTCTGAGATTATGATACCAGGGGTGAATTTGAGAAATCAAGGGGAAACAAGTGGGACAGTGCCGTGTTCCATTGCAGAATAAAGAAAGGAAAGACTCGCGAGCGTCTTGGAGCCGGGTTTAATTACATCTCGCGCGTAATCGTTGCTATTATTAGCACCGAGATTAGTTCGATTCGAGGGAAATATGGTACGGCGATATTGCTCCGTTGTATTATGCGCGCGTGCAAAAGCAATTTAGAACGTCTCTACATAAATGCACGTCTTTTCACTCAATTTATAATTTACGAGAATTCGTGCGTCTCGTAAATTCAGTGACTAAAGTGGCAATGAAATATGAACGACTCTACGGCGAGATCTGGAAATGTCTCGCGAGCGGGTTGCGAGCGCATTGAAATTTCTCAAATGTATGTATATGGATGCTGAAAAATTATGCGTTTCCGTCGAATATGTATCAGAAATTGCCAGCATTCAGCGTTCCCTTTGTAAATACCGAACATATTCCCGACGTCAATGGCATTATGTGTTGCGTGAAAAATTAATAAACATTTATTTATCGATGTTTACGTATTTCTTTGTATATCGTGCTCTCAAAATTATTCGATTCTCTATTCATTCAATCTGCACTAACAATAGAATGAATTTCATTATCAGTTTCAATCGTAAAAGAGAAGATTTGCTAATGCGCACGAAACAATTGTCCCGAATTTAGAAAGATACTATAGAAAAAATATATATATATATATAACAGCTTTAACGAGTTTTCGGATATTCAGTGCCCTCGGAACGCGAGACCTCCCTCATTATTGGCGACACACGCAACTCGTATTATTAAAAATTACTGGGCATGTTATCCGACGAATAAATTTCGACGAAATTGAATAACGCCGGTCTTTTTCAAGAGCGGGATAATTAGACAGCTTGAAAAATGCGCCACTTCGCTCTGGGAGCACGAGCTTCGCTACGCCGATCACGCAGAATGATGCTCCATGTAGATGTTAAAGAATGCTCCAGCAGCGTTGATCCGAAAATTGTTTCCCGCGTAAAAAAGTGAGAAACATTTTCATAAAATTTTTCTAGCGTAAAATTTCAGTGATAAACTGTAACTCACAGCTCTGACAACATTATTTCGATTAAGGGAATGCGGAATTACGAAAAAAATAAAGACAAACGGTTAACTCGTGCGGTTATCACGCATGGATCAAAACAGATGTGGACATATCACGAATGTTTTATGGCAGTATATGTGGAGTGATTTATTAGACGCATTTATGAACGTGGAACAACAATATTGGCTCTTCAGGTGTTTTCGCTAGTAAAACAGGTCAGAGGGCAACTTCAACGCTACGCAAAGCACGCTTTGAAACGTTATTCGAAAATATGTCACAATAGTGCACTCCATTTAACAAATAGAGTTGCTCGAAATGCGTGAATCGAAATTTTTGTCATTTAATTGTATTAAGACTTTATTATTCGTATAATTCGTATAATTCAATTTATATAATCTCTTCATCATTAATGTATCATTAATGTATATTACCGCGATATTTAATTTACATTTACAGTAAGAGAATTTTATTTTACTTCAATTTTTTATTTTTGTTTCATTTTATTATATATGTGCAAGCGCATTGTTATATAAAATAAAAATGAAACAGTCACGTTCTACATTAAATGTGAGATCAGAAGACGTGTATTTTCTACATACTCTAACGTCTGGCACTCCCGAGGAAAAATGAGAGAGTGCAACGAAAACCCTTTCTCCGAAGCAACCCCGCGAAAATCTTGTTCAAAGACGTAAACGCGTGCGCACACTTATTGTTAGCATGTTGCGAAAGCTATACGAAATATATGTAGACCACCCGGAAAGATCTACTTGACGCGGCGTGTGTAGCGGGTGTAATGTTTATTTTAACCGATAAAAGTTTCACACGAACGTAGAGTTGACGCGTTTTCAAATTCTCCTTTTTCCTAAACGGACCTAATTCTGGAGAGGACTCTGTCATAAATTCGGCGAGTCGCGATCCCGGATTTGGTATCCCCTTCGTGGAATTCCGGCGACCGGTGCCAGTGGCGCCGGATCCAGGTCGATCGAATATCGAAGGCTTTCGGACACCCGATCGGAGATTTTCGTTTAAATCTGTCTGCCTGATAACGATCGCACTGACGGGGAGGTGCGCCGATGGTTGGCACGTCGACGCCGCGCGAGGGTGGCGGCGCGGCGGCGGCGGCGGTGGTGGCGGCGGTGGCGGCGCGGTGGTCGGGCGGTGGGTTTAAAGCAGATTGGCTTGCATGGCAGAAACTCCCGAAGTCGGAAGCTCGTTATGTGCAGCACGCAAACACACGACTCGAAATTATCTTCGTAATTAACTGCACTTCTTAACATAACGCATGGCGTGCCAGGCCGGCCAGACGGCGGGAATACGTATTTGGCGGAATCTACAAAGACGATACGTAATCCGAAACTGGCACCAGCTGCTAGGCGTCTTCCAGGCGTGCTCCGTTGAGTTACGGCGAATTTGCTCGGCGATCATTCCGGGTGGATCAACATCCATTTATTCGTATCCACAGAACGATCAAAATACGACAGTAATAGTTTATGGACAAACAATATTTCGGTATTTTTAGTCCGGCCCTCCAATTAATTATTGAGTTACTACCTACAATTTTATTCTAGAATCCAATAAATCGGTAGATATATATAAGTCTGACTTCCATTTTTAGTTGCGTGACGAAACCCTCCAACATTCTTAATCGGGATCGAACACTGCTTACAGGGTTCACTTTGGATGGTCAACCGACATGGATCATCATCCAAATCGAGAAAATAACTTTCCTTTTAAACAGAATGATTATATTTGCAGAAACGTTTTTATCGTTCTTTCAGTCCGCTCTCTTCTGATCTCTCTTACTCTCTTACCCGTTTACCTACTTGTATCCGTTAATTGCGCTCTACACTACTGGCCATTTTCACTTGCCACTTGTCCTAATTTACTTTGAGCACAGCGGATTGGTACTCATTACACGTTCGAGACATTGGCTCGAGTAGGAAGAGCCTAGTGACCGTAAGACTTGTTTACTCTCTGCGTGCAGTGTTCACTCGCCAAACGCAAACCGGACTCCATCTTCGATTACCCATTTCTGTTTTCCGATTCGTGGCGAAAACATGTGTCGACGTGTATATCGCGAATGTATGAAACGTTGGGCAAATGTTGAAACGCCGAGAGCGCCGAGTAATCAATTAAAATATGGATACTTAAGTTTACAATCTACGCGGTATATAATGGCTTCATTATCGCGGATCACTTACGTACATCTATGCTAAAGCACTTTATCGCGGCTTCAGCGGCGAAAGGTAAATTGTAAACCTCGCTTGTTGCGCGCTACGTTATCGGGACGGTTTATCATATCGAATCGTTTCCAGGAGCAATCGATTTCTGACCCTTCACCTTACAACGCGCTCGGGAGAAAGAATGTGAAACACGAAGGGGCGCGGTGGTGGATATTTCGCGACACGCTTTAAAGATCGCCTGCTGTAGTTGCCGAGATCGTAGCACGGTCGTTTCCGTGAACTCTAGCTAATTTTAGGATGCATTATAGAATGCAATGAAACGTGACTTTCCTAACCTTTTTATAAGCACGGAATTTATGGTAGCAAGATTAGTGTTCAGTTTATTAACCGTACATCTCGGAAAAAGGTTCAACGCTATTTTAAACATTTCGACATTTTACAACGTAATTGTGAATTATGTAATTTATCTTACTCTTGCTGCTTTTGTTAAAGTTTTATTTTTTACGCGTTACACAGTAAACATTAACAATGCGCGCAGAGTGTGCCATAAAGCTTCCGAATCATTCTTCCGCGAAATATTTCGATGCATTTTCACCGACAGAGATTTTCTGACGGCATATCGCGCATTTCCGCGCAATTTTGTTATATGATTCGCGATAACCACGGAATGTCGAAATAGT
Source organism: Aphaenogaster ashmeadi (assembly GCA_003063805.1). Classification (NCBI taxonomy): domain Eukaryota; kingdom Metazoa; phylum Arthropoda; class Insecta; order Hymenoptera; family Formicidae; genus Aphaenogaster; species Aphaenogaster ashmeadi. Next base: position 119,071 of record NJRQ01000280.1, read on the forward strand.
TCAAATAGTGCGAAGAGCGTTTCGAGCGTTAGCTTTGTGCGAGGTTAAAAGAAGGCGACCTTATAAATTACGCCGTTGTAAATCCAACGCGTTTCTAGGACGTGCAGACGGAAATGGATTAAGCTCCTCGGAAAGTTGTATCAAGATGCGAGGAAGTTCTTGATCTTGCCGGTAACTTTTCAAACCGGCCTTTCTGCCGACGCATCTGTGTTGTTCACACGTAGCGCGTCAATGTCTGATTCTTATTTCCATTTTATTGTTATCCTCACTCTTTGATCGACAATTTTTATCGAGCGCTAAATTCGCGATAATCTGAAAAATCTCAAAATCTAAATGTGAAACGAATAATCTCAAATTGCACATTTTTCATCTTTTTATGCTCTGTTAACGATTTTGTGTTTTAAGCTAAAACGAGATGATATTCACTAACAAGGAAAGGTTTTCAAGTATAAATTGCACGATAAATGTTAAATCTACACAGATCACTTCTTTCGGTAATAAGAAAAGAGAAATTCTCCATTTATAAATCCAACCTTTGCCAATATAAGCACAAACAAATCTCAAATATACACAAATGTGAACGGATCATTAGCGCATTACATGCATCATTTCGTGTTTTAACTTTTTTAGCAAGATATAATTTAGTTTTTCTGATTTTATTAACATTTTGGGAGATTTCAGAATTTGTAAATTGCAGCGATAAAGATGGTGAAATCAATTGGCGAACATGCAGCGTTCCGATATACACTGAAAATGTATAATTTATGTCACATATAGGTATACAGTGGCGTGCAATAGTCTCCGGCTAGATGGATTTTCCACGTTTTTTCTCCAAAAACAAGGACTAAAGGAATTTTGATTAATATTGGGTATAAGAATATGTCATTTAATAAAAAAATAGTAGAGGAGAAGGTGGTAATATGGAACCTGCAGATTTTATGGAACTCCCCAATATCTTAATACGATTTAGTGTTGCACTCTATGAGTGACAGCTGAAACTTGTACATTAGGTAGGATGCCCTTTGAGCCGTCAGAGCGTTACAGCGTTTCTTTTTCTTTGTCTATAATTTTTGTAATAGAAATTTTTTTAAAAAGTAAAATAAAATATTTTTTATCATATATATTCCTTCTATATTAATTCCTTAAATAGATGTAATACTTTTTTGAAAGTTATTCAACATTTCATGAATTGTTTTTAATTTTCCGCATTAAAACAGTAGGAGGTCCATATTACCAGCACATTACAACGTACCACCCAATTGCTCACTTTGCGATAATCTTTAAGCAGCTTTTTTTATAAGTGGAGAATCATTAATTGGACGTTAGAAATGGGTTACCAATAGAGTAAAGAATCTAAGCATACCAAGAATAAAAAAATTGAGCTTATAATTTACAAGAAATCGTTAAAAAACAAAGTGGGGTTCCATATTACCACCTTCTCCTCTATAAGAAATATAAACACTATTTATTACTAGAATATACTTACTAGTCAAAATTCCTTTGATCACATCGCTTTTGAAAGAAAATGTGAAAAATCCATCTGGCCGGAGACTTTTGCACGCCACTGTATATTCCGTAAGTGCTCTCGCATGGAGGGTCAAACTGATCCAGATGCATAAACAAATGAATGTTTCTCCGTTTTATTTTTGTCTGCGACACCAGCACTTTCAGTACCTTCCTTCCACCACTTACTCTTGAACTCAGCGAAATAGCATCAATAACTCTCGAATTCAAGAATTTTAACTATAAACAGCAATTGATTTATTTCTTGGGTCACTTTGACCCCCAGGCGAGCACGTACGTAATTTTCTGTGATTTAATTCAGCATATTGTTTAACGTTTTATGTATTTGTGCTGTGTGAGTTACTTTTATCAAATAATCAATAGTTAATATAAATATATAACATTGCTTTTACATTTTTATTATATTTTACATTTTTATTACACTTTTGCTCTTAAATCTTTATTAATAACTTTTAGTTTTTTTTTAATAATAATGACGCTTGTTGATATTTTCAGTTATTTTTTAATAATGAAAATGTTTGTTGACATTTTTAGTTATTTTTGTAACATGCGCTGTAAAAAATTAATGCGCAAGGAGACATAGGCGTTTCTAAAAAAATTGATATTATATTAATTGTAAAACTATTGCTTTGAACAATCATATCATTTAAGTGATATATACTCATACATTCTGTGTGTTTATATTTTAAGTTAAAATGCAATAATAAAAAAAATTTATTTGTGATTATTTTAAGTATTTGTATTTACTGCGTATTGCAAGCTATGCGTTTATTAACTAAATATACAACGTAAAAATATTTTTTTAAATATAGGTTTTCAATTTTTCTAATGCTTAAAAATTATTATTTTATGTTTAAAACATATCTCAGGTTATAATTACTTATAAATAAAAATGATAAATTCTTATTTATCTATTTACTGGCGAAGAAAAGATTTTATTTCGTATGATAAATGCTGTTTACATATAAAGTATATATAAATTAAGATGTGGGTCAAATTGACCACGCGAGCACTTCTTACGTCAAAAAAGTCACACGAACACTTACAGGTTAATGATTTTTAGTATTGGCAGTTATATATTGGATTATACCGTGGGTATTATAGCCAAAGTCTCTAATAATAAAGTACTATAAATAATAAAAATTTATTTTTTAAACATAAATCGCATGACAAAATGATGTATGTAACACGCTAATGATCGGTTAAAATTCGTGTATATTTGATATTTGTTCGTGCTAATATCGCAAAGATTGGGCTTATAAACAGTGAATTTCTCTTTTTGGTTATCGAAAGAAGTAGGTAATCTGTAGGTTTGGTATTATTTGGCGATTTACATTTGAAAATCTTCCCTTGCAAGAATATTCATAAAATTAGATAAAATACAAACGGTGGCGTTTTTCAATAAATTGCTCTTCGTTTCTGCGACGATTGCGTCGATTGGGCCTAAACGCGGCGATACCACCCATACCTTGTTTCCACGCGGGATATCCATGCGAACGTCGGCGAACGAGCCGAAGTTACGATATAACGTCAAGCGGCATCGCGCCTCCTTGCGAACGAAATTTACGGAATTTAATATCACGCGATAACTGTAGCGTAATAACGTCTTAACTGTAACGTCTTAACTGCAGCGCGCGCGCGCGGGGAAATTCATCTGGCGTTTCTCGCTCGCGGAAGGAAACAAAAGGTTTTTGGCACGCCTGTGCCGAAGGGCGCCAGCTTTTCTGCCTCTTGGCTCCGAGTGCGCGCGAATGCATTCTATTAACGCGCGACGATACGCGACGATACGCGACAGCGACAGCGACAGCGACAGCGACAGCGACAGCGACAGCTGGCTGCACTCCTTGCCTTTGCTCTCGTCGGATTTCTGGAGCTGAGCGCACGCATCGAACGCGAACAATATCGCGGAGCAATCACGGCGAAGACTCGGGAATGCTCGCGACACGAAATACCTTCGCACGCCACGTTTCCGGGCTTATTGTTAATCCGGAATCGCGTCGCGCGGCTTATCGGCATTGTCGAAAAGTACTCGTGTCAATTAGTCGCGCGATTACGCGCCGCCACGCACGAGAAGGTGGGAAGCAGGGTGCGTAATTGACTCGCGTCGGCGCGGCGCGGCGCGGCGCGGCGCGGCGGAGGGTGCGAGGACGATTTCGCGGAAACGGTAAGGGTAAGTCGGTTGACGATGGAAACGGGGGATTGGGACGTGCGGCAGGGTGCTGCGAGGGGTAGTATATTGCGGATTTACAGACAGGGCGGCAGACTGCCGGGCGGCCGAGGGTACTAAATTATTTACCGTCTTGTCTATCCGTATGTTAGATACTTACCGACACGTGTTGCATGTCTATAGATGTTTGTCTTTGCGATTCCCTTGTATCGGAAGCACCTACGGCACGGTCACGTACCGCCGCAACCGAAGTTTATCATTACGAGGCTACGACAAATAAATAACGAGGCGTCGTCGTCGACGTGGGGCCGAACTCGGCTTTCTCGGAAGGAACGTATCGATGGCATATATATGATACGTGGTGCGGCCGCGAATAATAAGAGAGGCAGCGATGGTCTATAATAGATATACAGGCTCCCTTCAAGGGGAACCGTTTAAGTCGCGGAGTTTAAGTCCATCTGAAGGGATAAATTAGGGTGAAGCATCACCTTCAAACAGATGTAAGCTGGAAGCGCTCTCATGATAATCATAATTTTAATATTTAATAACAACAATAATTTTGATGGAAACATAATGGCGACGACGCAGTCGTCATTACAACATAATTCTCTTTATTTTTTGAACGTAACTTTAATGCGTTGCTATAATAAGAATCTCTCCAACCAAAAACTTGTACGTGCTTTTTAATTATAGAATTACTTCATGAAAGTTACATGCTATTGTGGCAGATAAACCGGAGCAGCGCATAATGAAGATATATCGGGCAGCTTTTACTTGTTAAAATATGTGTAACAAAATTATGGGAATGTCGGGATATTTGGTAAATAGTCGTATATTTTGCATGTAAACATCGCTATGCAACGTACATGTACATTTACAGTCCCTCTTCTATTTACAGATGTAAATATTTACATACCTTTGAGTACACCTGACAGAATAAAAGTACAATATTTCCCATCTAACAAACAAGTACAAAAGTCTACTACGCAAATATATGCTTTAATATTGCATTTAGTACTGTATGAGCGCCGTACGAGGACAATTACATAATGTTAATGTAATCCGCTTAATCGGTGTGTGTATCGCTGTTATAACTTCAAACGCGTTTTCTCTATTATCTAGAGCGAGTGTAACTCCATTAATTTTCGAATTGAATTTTATGCCGCTCGCGTTTTGTCGGTCCTCGCGTACAGTCATATGCAAAATACACGAGCACTAATTGATCGCTCTGTAGAATTAATTATAATCGAGGTCGCTCATTGCCATATCGTTTAGTTGACCTTTCGCTTGGTGGCTTCCGCTTTAATCCTTTGGTTCGGCTTCCAACTCCAATGGTTGACTCATTCTTACGGCATCATTATCGAGTGTTAGGCTCGCCTCCTTATCGATGAAATCTCGTCTTGCGTCTCTCGATCAATCCTATTATTGTTCGCCTCGTCATTTGTCCACCATTTCTCTGCGACGTCGACGGTCGTTTGAGTTTTCTTGCTTATCTGTTACCTAACTCAAGATTTACGTCGATGCCCCCCGTTGCATTCGATGAAATTATCTAACTTTTTCTCAATTTGTTATAAAGAGCTTCAAAGAGATGGAAACTGATGTATTATATCTTGAAATTATGATCATTATTTCATACTTCAGCTTTCGATGATTGTTTCTATATGAGAGATAATTGTAAATATTACGAATTAATAATTATTAATGTGAATTTATTGCATTTTGCGAAACAAACCAATATAATTTAGGATTTACTTATCATAGTGTGAGCAAGGGAGATGGCTATTCAAAGGGTTCTAATTTCCTGCTTCATTTTGTCGTCCAATCGATGGAATTAATCCGATGCCCCGTGTTTCATTCAAAACTTATTCGTGTTCTCCATAATACGCGCGCATCGAACGTTGTTTCAAAATTCATGGATTATAATTTCACCGGCTTTAAGAACTGCATTTAATTCCGTTAAATATTCACGCTCGCTCGTCGAACGCGATTTTGAAGCTTTGGCATTATCAACGACGAAAGTTCGGCCATCACCATCGAAAACCAAAAAATATATTAGCCAAAGGCTGTGCAATATTATGCTGTTTCTGCATACTTTATCATTCCATTATTTATCGCTAATTTATAATTTTATTTTCGCGAATGAAAATTATGTTTATGCCACATTGTGCTCTACGTATACAAATGATATGTGCGTTTTTCAAATTTTATTCAGCAAGTTCCATTCAGCTACATTTATTTTTCAAAAGAGTTTAATGAGTAAAATGCATTGTTAATACATTTACCATAGTTATATTACAGAGAAAAATAATTACGTTAATAAAATAAATACGTAAAAAACATATATAATATATATACACACGAAGCATCACGGAACTGTAACAGTTGATACATGTATTGCACTTTTGATGGTAGACAAAAATGGTATGAAAAAAGTTTTGAATGGCTTAACGAATTACTAAGAATTACTTCTTATGAAGTAAATCTTTTTGTTGGTGCAACAATGCACCAGCAAAATCCAACTGCATTTTTATTTTAAACGCCCCTTTTCAAATCCTCTTTTTTTTAAGCTGATTCCTTAAAATATTCTATGAAAGAAAGTAATAGGGTAAGATAGCCAAAAAAATGAGTAGTTTACAATATATTTCAATTTTTTATTCTGGCATATCTCTTGACATAAAGTATAAAATATTTTGTAAACTATTATTCATAACCATATTTTAATACTTTTATGCGCAAAATAATGAAATAAATCAATTGATGTGAAGAAAACATATAATTGCTTTTCAAAAACAATTTGTAATTGCTTATTGCATAATTTTTTTGAAAAGCAACTATATGTTTTTTTTGTATCGACTTAATTTGTACCTCATTATTCTGCGCATAAAAATATTAGGGTACGATTATCAAAAAATGAATAGTCTACAAGATATTTTCTAATTTCATGTCAATATTGTATATCAAAATAAATTATAAAGTATCCCGTAAACTATTGATTTCTTTATAACTTTATCTTAATTCTTTTATATGCGGAATAACTAGAAAAAATGACCTTCATGTGACCTTGAAGATTGATTTTTTTCGAAAATTAATTTTACCATTATTTGTCTCCCTCCAGACCATACAACTTTTATCTGAAATAGTTTTCTCTTTAAAATTGAAAACAAATAAAATTTTTGGAGTAATCGTTTAAAATGAGATTTTTATTTATTTATTTATTTATTTATTAGCATGTATACATATACTAACATGTTTAAATAAATTTGTATTGCTTTTGTTTCATAAAGCGGAACGAGATTGAACTTTGAAACTCGTTTTAATTCGACAAAACGTGTTGGTTTTAAAAATCTTCTTTCATTATCGTATTTCATCGTACTCATCTTCGCTATTATAACATTTTTCTAACGTGCATTTTCATTTTTTATTTTCAGGTGAGTAGACGAAATTATAACAGAGCTGATGTTATACGAGAACTTGTAAGTCGTAAGTAATAATGGATCGCAATTTGAGGTATGGAAATGTTGTTAAGATGAATGAGAAATAATAAGGCGTAATAGGAAAGTAGCCGCTCTAATAAGGTTAATGCTTTCCCTTAAGTGATGGAGGTTGACTCGCTTCCGTTGCCGAGAGGAGATGCTGTATTCTGAAGTTAGTACTTCAATACTTTAGCAATTTAGATTTGCTATCAGAGATAATTGCGTCGTGTTCGCTTTACGATAAAATCGGAAATTATATGCATTTTTATTGCACTCCTCAAATATAATTTTTTTTTAATAATTCGTATCAAAAGAGCTCATAAAAATGTTAAGTTTTAGTTAATTTCCCTTTTGCTTAAATTTCTTTTTTTCGTATGTTAGATTCTTTTGCCCAATTTTACACATTGTAACAATGGCGTAAAAACGAGTGTGATAAAAGTTAATTAAAAAATAACTAAAAGAGTGTCGGAAATATTGTCACGCGTTGGACGCAATTATTTTTCGTTGAAGTGCAAGGCCTTAAAGTTTGGCGCGGAAGGATCGTATATATTGAAAATGAACGAACGCCCTGACCCACATAAATTTTCGGTTACTACGGACATGTCTTCCGAAAAAATGCGCTGACTTTGCGTCTCGCCATTCTACCCTTCGAAGAGCCAAAACAAATGCATAGACTACGGAAAGTTCCGGCACCGAATGGAAATCACGACCGGAAGTGGCTATGCAATATTAATGACTTGTACCTACATTGAGTATTCCTGTATAATTCACTCATTTCGCGTACTGCAATTGATTTATTTTTATATATATATAAGAACATAATCACCCCTAACTGTAATTTTCCTTCGCAACATTTATTTCAATTTGTTGCGAGTTAAAACCGATTGCGAATGAAGAGTTTTACTGCGTATTCGCCATTAAGAGAACATTGGCCATTAATTCATAAGAAAAATTCTCAAAGCGAAAGACTTTTTCCCTCCCCTCTAACGTTGCGACTTCTCGTTGTCGAACTTTGCGAGAAATCTTAATGCCGTAGGTCTTGTGGCACAATGTAATCTGAAACTCTTAACGAAGCGTAGAGGTAATGCGGAACGGGCGGGGAAATGCGCGTGCATTTTCAAAAAATAAACCATTAAGTCGCCACGAAAGTTTCTCAAGTTTGGATTAAAATTTTATTCCCCGATGAATCGAGATGATTAGATACTTGGGAATTACATGTACATATAAATAATTTCGCTGATTGATGAAACCCAGAGGGTTGCTCGTATGACCGTGATTAATTAATTCTTACTCTCCTGGCTTTTAAACTATACGCAACACTTGAAGGGTAGTGTGTAGTTAATTAAGGAACGCGATATACGTTCTCGGCGAAGGAAGGGAAAAGCATTTTTGTAGTTATTTTCTCAGCTTGCGTTTAAGGGCATTAGCGGTGTTCGCCAACTTCCAAATTTCCTAATGCAGTTAATCCGTCCACGTTATAATACGACGGCTCGCCTTCGCCGCTTCCTCTAATTAGTGGTTCGTTTCTGGTGCACAGCATTGTTTGCGCTAACTACGTTCGAGGCGCGCGAGATTATGGTCGGTCAGGGGCCGGGGGGGAGGGGGGTTAAGCGGAAACAATGGAAGGACTCAAGAAGCAGATAAATAATAAACCTCCGTGCATCATTTCTCTCTTTTTAGACTCGGTCGCCTTTCGTTATACGGGACAATACGTCCAAGAGAAAAGTCAGCGCGACAAGAGATTTGGAATGGTGATTTAAGGGCAAAAGAGATAAGCTGCATGTCCTATTAATTGCGTCGAAAGGAATCTTGATTAAAGAGCTCATTCATCCTCTTACTGTTTTATATCCGTTAACGCGACGTGCCTGCACGTGCGACCGTGAGCGCGGACATTCCTTGATTCTTTTTCCGGGGACTCGTGGCTGCTCGGAGACAAGGCAATCATTGGAGGAATTTCCGGGGAAGCGTGGCAAGCGCTTTAAAAATTTATCGGCAATTTATTGTAACTTTTTAGTGAAAGATCGTAAATATCCCTAAAAAGCATGGTATTCTATGAGGCAGAGAATCAGAAGAAAAAATGTATCGACGATATATGCACACGATCTCGAATTTATTAGAGAAACACGAAGATTGAAAGTAATAAATAGTCGTCAGTATCAAATTAAAATATTGAAAATTAGTCGACCTTGACTGACAAAATATGATTTATTAAAAATAATAAGTAGACTACGTTTGCCAGTTTGCGATGCTGCTCTTGACAAATCCTTAAGATGTTTTATATCGTGATGAACTTTTAATTTTAATTTTTACGTACCAGCAATTATACTTTTATGGTAAACTGTTATATTTCTGTACGCAGACTTGATAAGGACCCAAACCGAAGGGTCGGAACGTAGTCTACTTATTATTTTTAATAAATCATATTTTGTCAGTCAAGGTCGACTAATTTTCAATATTTTAAACACGAAGATGTTCAAAATTAAACATTTTGTCATTTCATAAATTCTGTAAAAGTTCCGTCGACAAGTGACGGAAAAATTGTTAACGCAGCGTTACTCCGGGGATGCCTTCAATCGCGTTCAGCGTTGCGGTACAATCATGACGTGAAAAGCCTCCCAGCAACAGTTCATCACAGTATTGGAAAAAGAGTAACTGGAATACACACGATGTCAGTATATCGCAAATGCTTCATCGCGGAATTACACGTGGTACTAATAAATGTTGCAAAAACGATGATTCTTGGACGGCCACTCGGGCTGTCCCCCTAAAATTTCCCGAAACTAATTCGTTTTCGTCGGTGCATTTTTAACTAATTTGGACGATAATTATTTGCTTACCGCGAAAAAGTGGCATGACGCGCGGGAGCCACTCTGAGCGCATTTTTTTCCCCTTTTTAAACACCGTGCCGGCTCCCGCGGTAATAAATACATTCAAAACCGGCGATAACGGGATATATCGGCGTACAAATTGACACTTTCGCGTAACGACCGCGTGTTCGTTGCATCGCGTCGCGGCCGATTTTCCGTGGGTTTTTCATAACGACCATTAAATTGCATTACCGAGCAAAATATCATTTCTCCGCGGCAGAAATTTCGAGATTAAAGCAGAGCGTTCCGCGGCCAGAAATTAGATTCTCTCACGGCGATTGTTTCCCGCAGGCCGTTACGTACAGCCGAGATATTATCTCCGCCCCTAAACTCCCCATTCGCGTGGTGACTCTCGAGTACCGCAATAATACACTCCTCGTTCTCCGTGCGTTCTAAAATTGCTGTCCGCAATGATCGCGCCAAGAATGACTTTTTAACATCATTTTACGGCATATTTCATTAACGTGTGATGTAAGACGCGCGCTGTCGTATGACGTTGGTGCGGAGACTAACGGTACAATAAGTAACGCCCGACGCGGGTCCCATAACGTGTCTTCGTAACAGCCGCAGGGATAACAAAATATTCTCTCAAAGATAGTCCATTCCCTTTATGATTCCTAATAAATCTCGGCTCTATCATCGTGCGCGTTCGAGCAAGTCTTCGAAAAAAAGGAAAAACGGAATTACCACTGCCACGGGGCAGTTTCGCCCACTTTCATCATCCGCGTCGGGCCCGTATATATGCCTCTACACGTGTCGTTACGCCGTGTAATAATAACCGCATAAAAATAATATGGATCTCCCGAGAGAGTCCGCCGCGCAGCAATAAAACATCGCCGCATTAGGGTTGCGAGCGAGGTGTAAACTCCTCGTTCGAGCGGCCCGCGCGTGGAAAATGGCCTGTAGGACCTCGTCGAGAGATTTCAAGGGGATGGCGGAGAATCGTCGGCGCAGGGGAGTTCGCGGGGCCGGGGGGAACGTCGGCAACGACGGTGGGTTCGAGCGGACGTTGAAGAAGGGGGCGCGGAGGTTAATGGGCGTACATAACGAGGGCCTACATTATGCAAATAGCCGTGGATGGCCACCAGCCGTCGACTTATATCTTATCACTTTGACTGCCCGGTCGTTCATATGAATATCGCACCCCCGAGAGTGAGAGAAAGAGAGCTGCATCGTGCTTAGCGTTAGAGACGGTTTTAGGTGCGATGTGAAACGCGAGAGAAACGGCCTCAGCCCTATTTTTCTCCGGCATAATCGGGAGTTGTTACCGACACGAGACGGTTTTCATATAATAATATTACACGCGTCTTATTCCGGAACGCGTATAAAGGTTTAGACGGACGTAAAGAAAACGGTAATGCGCGTGAGTCGTCATCCTGTGAATTTAGATCTGGCCAGCAAGATCTGCTTTATCACGAATGCCTCGCGGATAGCAGCGGGACATTCATGTTTAGTCAATATTCGGCTACGCCCTGGACAAAGCGCGCTAAGTTACTGCACAAACGTGACGAAATTCGAGTTTGCGTGTGATTTCGCGAGGGCAAACTAGGGTCCGAGCTATCTTGCATACTTTGATGCAGGGTAGTAAGCGCAGATTGTTTGACCAAGGACCGATATTTCTGCATGCAACACCGACTTCGATGGCATATCGCATCGACACAGCGATATTCACCAGCGTTAAATTATACGTGTACACGCGACGAAGAACATAGCCCGAACGATGTTGGATCGCTCCAACTTTCGCCCAATCCCCTCGAAGATTATAAATTCAGTGCAGTCTAGTTCACGCCATGGGCGCCCTTACAACTTTTTTCAAGGGGGGGGGGACAGAGTGTAAATGTACTTACAATTAGGGGTACCATTTTTGTAAGGCTCTGCTAAACGAACGTATCTTCAAATAATATTTTTTTTTTAATATTTATGCAGATTTTTATTTTTAATTGTATAAATTTCAAGGGAGGGGGTATATGCCCCTCTTTGGGCCCCCCTCATGGGCGCCCATGATTCACGCGCGTTCAAGATTTCGCGATTCCTGTGTCTTTTCAACATACCTATTTCGCGTATTACAGCATGCTTCAGTACAACCGTGTGAGTCTCGACATTATTATTATTTAGCTTTAAATAATCAGATTACGCTCTTTAACAATACGCGAACTGGGGCGCACATGTGCACGCGGTGTGTGCAAATAATTGCTCCTTCATGTGAAGTTGGTATACGAGTGAAAAGGTTTAAGTATGGTTATTAATGGGAAAGGAGAGAATAGGGTACACACGCGTTGCGTGCCTCCGTTTCTGCTTCTGAGGCGAGCCTCGTGAAGACGTGACGACATATTCAAAGTGGAAACGACAGAGACGTTAACAGTTTCTTCTTATCTTTGTAGAAAGCGCCGAGCAGAGTCAACGCTCGCGATGTTAAGCCTCGTTCAGACTGAACGAAACATTGTCGGAAACATGTGTCGCCGACAGTGTATTCGACAAAATTCCATTTTGAATCTGAGAAATTGTAGGATACATTTGTAAGATACATTTTTTTGTCCGATACATTGTCGCATACATTGTTATCGACGAATATTGAAGCTTAAACCTTGGTCTGCAATCATATTTTTACTAATGCCGTCTGCAATCTGGGTCTTTTATGTCCAGCCCAAGTTTTTTTATTGTTCTACGCTTTCAAAAAATCTGAAAAAATTCAGGGTTACTTTTGAAAGTGTCTATAACATTATCTAATGGTTTTGAAAGTGGGGGACCCCACTACTAACAAGATTTTTTTAGGAGGGATTTCTCCTCGGAGAAATTCGAGAGTGAAATTTCGCTTGTGCCATAAAAGATGAAAGGTTAAGAATGTGGGTGACATCGTGTCGATGATAATATTGCTTACAAGTTTATGTTTTCGATCTCAAGGCGCGGTAAAAATCAAAAGAATGTCGACGACTAGTGTCGTTGACTTCGAGTAGATAAAGGAACAATTTGAAGTGCTTTGAAATTTTAAATTAGTACATTAGACTATGGTAAGAATCTCCTGTTGCTAAAAATCAGAGAGTTAATGCAAGTCTTTCTTTAACTGGAACAGCAGATCTATAGTTCGTATCTTGTTTTACTATTTTTTTCCCCAACATTTAATAACATTTTGATATCAAAACTAGACATTGTAATAAACTTTTTAAAACTACCATTATCTCTTAACTGCCTACATAACAAATCTCTATCATCATTTTTTAGTTCATTTAATAAAACACTACCATTGTATTTTTCTCGTGTTTTTAAACTGGGTCGAACCCAAAAAAAATTTTTTTTTTAAAGAAGTTCGCTCGCATAATATAACTATACAAAAGCAGCAGAAATAATTAATAAATCATCATCATTCGTCATCTTGATATTAATGTCACTAACATTTAAAAAATGCGATAACAAAAAGTAGTCGATATTACTGTCAGATACATTGTCGAATATATTATGTTGAATACAAATTTTGTAAAGAAAATGGTAGAGTTACTGAAATTTTGTCACCTATCTTTACAGTGGCGTAGTCGGGAAAGCCGAGAGAGGAATGAAATGGTTTTTATTTATTATTAATGGAAATTAAGAATTCTTAAAACTTACCTTCGGTTTTAATACAATGAGTGAAGTAAGGCTTAAAAGGTTTGACACAAATGTACATTCATATACTCGACAGATTATCTAAAAAACCTATACGCATGCTTCTAGTTTAATATTGTTATCTTATTTTATTAAAAAAGTTATGAGTTGTTCTGTGATTTTATTTTTTTAAATTCCCTTCCCCCCCCCGAAATAAAATCCTGGCAACGCCCCTGAATATTTGTTTCCTACATTTTTGTTATCTACAATGTGGACGACAATGTTTCTTGGTCTGGACGAAGCTTTAGCGCTCGTCGTACCCGACACTCCGATTCGATACCGATCGGCAAAAAATCCTGTATCCCATTGAATTTCGAAGCGCTCCTATCCCGCGTTTAATCCCCTCACAGGGGTTAACACCTCATTTATATCAACCGGATTCGCCGCGATGCCGCAGATCTCGCACGCCTTACACGCGGATCGCGCTTTGTCACGGCACGCGAGCGACGCGAGCCCGTCATCCTTATCGAGCCTCTGGTTCGCGATGCCGCGCAAACGATAGCTGCCGGCTACGACGAATTACCGTCGAAACGCCGATGTTAAGTCTCGCGGCCACTTCGAAGAAATGCGGCCCAAGTCCCGGCTTTCCATCGTTGTGCGCACGAGTCGTTATTTCGGGTCTATTTGGTTTGCGGCGAACGGAAGCGGAACGTGCACGATTTCACACCGGATGCACGAAGCTATTTAGTTTCTTGTAATTTATGTGATAAAAGTTTATATGGATATTTTTAATACAAAATAAATTTATATTCGTGTACATACGTAAGATAAGTCTGTTATCACATCACTTCTCGTAATTCTGACGTGACACGAAATAACGCAAGCGAAGTAAGAGACAGATATACGTATATATATATATATATGTATATGTATATACATATATCGAAATTCCTTGCAGGCAAAGTAAATGCGGATAAAGCAATGTACCGGTAACGATGACAATGACTCGTAGTCTAAGTTGTAAAGTAAATTCCGCGACATGAAACGTTGCGTAACAAGCGCCGCGTGATACGCTTTGCTAATTTTATAGAACGAAGTATATCGCGAGGGAAAATTCTGATACGCGAGTACGCTCGTTATTATTCATCTTAATTGAAACACGAATTAAATTCAACATCTTCACGCGCGGATCCGTTTTCATCATAAATTTAAAGTGAAGTTTAGTAGGTAATATCCTCCTCCTCCTCTCTCTCTCTTGGTTGGTTGACCTGGGCGGAAGTTTGAAGAGTCCAAAGTGTGCGTGAGGAGCGCGAGCGTATCTACCTTTAGTCCAGATTATTCTGGATACAGCAAACTGAATTTTCAAGGGAGGAAACCACCTGTTAAAACTCGTTACCTCGCACGAGGTCGGAAGAGGAGGTACCTATCTGGTTTCAAACTGCAAAAAGGAAGTGCAGTCGGATTTCCTCGCGAAATCCCGCCCTCACAGGAATACTCGGCGTCTCTTGATAAATTCAATCGCAATGTCCCTTTGACTTACACCGGGATATCTGTCAAGGAGTTAAGATATTATCCCTTTGACCGCGTTTTCCCGACGATAGGAAAAAGTCGACCCCGCCGGAAGGTTAGTGCCGGTTGAATGGCCCCGTGGCCGACGTGGGCACCTACGATTATAATGTATTGCAATATGATATTATGCAGCACTCATGAGTATGACAGGGTATTATCCTCACGCAGCGCAAGATTTCCATATTGCGGGTAACGTGGTATTACGCGAAATCGGCCGCATAATTGCGAATTTACCATTAAACATCGTTGACCACCGTGCTGTGAATATAAATGCGCGCTGCGTCTCAATATCAAGACTTTTTTCAATCAAAGCGCCATTAAATTAAAATCTGCCGCATCACATTAGATTTATTGCGCGATAGTACGCACGAAGTGATTAGCAATAATGCAAAGGAGATATTTTCAGACATAAAATATGCATTGTTACTTGTGTCGCCGCTTATATCGATTCTGATTAATCTCATTGAAACTTTAACAGCGGATATTGCTGCTTGTTCGCTGTTCCCGATCAATAAATCTACAAAATATTTTCAGTGCATCGCATAATGCTATCCCGTTTATATTAATAATAATTATTCCGATAATATTATTAATAATTTAATACGCAAACCAGAAATTAATAATGCGAACTCGGATTAGGATATTATACGATGTAACTTTTGGCTCTCTCTCTCTCTCTCTCTCTCTCTCTCTCTCTCTCTCTCTCTCTCTCTCTCTCTCTCTCTCTCTCTCTAATCCAAAATTCATATCTTTCATTTTATCGTATTTACTCTGATTTTCGTTTCCATTCAAATCCACGATATATCTCATTATGTCGTTCTTAAATACGAAGCTACCCGGATAAGAAAGTTATGAATCCTGTAATGTCAGATGGTTTTAATATAAGCTTAAAATGTTGTATTTGGATCAGTCCTTTTCCTAATTACGCACTCGTTACAAGCGCGCCAATTAGATGATGCAATTATTTACATGTATACTTAATAACACTCTATTTTATTAGATTGTGTGTGTGTGTGTGTGTGTGTGTGTGTGTTATCTCCTCGGAATTTCGCAAATCACACTGTTGGCGTTAGTGCGATAAAACATTATATCGGGATACAGCAAAGTTACTTTGTTAAAGTATAAGAACGCCAGTGCTTTCCAAATCTTGCTTATCCGCGGCTCAATCTCTCTCGCGGATTATAACGCGGTCGGCAAGTTTAAGAATGAACGCGGGCCGCACGGGCGCGACGCGGAAAATAAGTTTCTGCATTTCAGATCGTTCATTCCCGATGTCTTTATTGTCCACCGTTCTCAAGTTATATTGCGGCCGGGCCGTAAGTTCGCAGGTTAACAATAAAGCTAAACCTCAGGCGGGCAACGGCAGGGTTGCGGGGTGATTTATCGAACCCCTTCCGTCACCGGGTCGTTAATCTTCCTACGCGCTTTGTAGTCATCAGCGTGCATGAAGATGTGTATTTCGGGCTCGCGTACGCTGTGTGCCCTGTACAAACCGATTTAACGACTCGGCCGAACAAAATGGGATGAAAGAAATTTAATCCCCGTCGCGCTCGGCATCGCGCAATCGAGAATTATTTCAGTCGCGACGACGTTCTCATTGACATCGTGAGCCTTGTTCGATATGTTTGCGCTTTATTTTAGCGCGACGTTTACCGATACTATTTACGGACTTCCTACTCTGGGGTTTCGTGGTTTGTTGAGGAATAATTTATTTCAACCAATGCGCGTAATTACAAATGGTCTATATATTTCGAAATGGTTAGTAGTTGTAATAATTATTACAACATGAATGATAATATTTGATGAAAAAGATGGACTGTAATGCAAATAGTAAATTTGGTAGAGGGATGTTTAGATGAAAATGACGAAACCTGCATATAATTCATATTTCAATGAACGTGATGATCGGTCTAATCAAAAAGTTATCGTGCTGATATCCGAACTGCAATCATAATGTGCAAATGGGAAAAGTCGATATTCGGGCGTATATTATAGTCGCTCGATACACGCAGCTGTTGCCCCACATTCGCTGACTTTCCTCTCTTAATCCTTATGCCGTTCCGTGTAAACATATCGCAATCAAGAAGGAAACTTTTACGTCTATATCTTATCTTACATATATCGACAATTGTCTGATTAGAATCTACTGGATAAATTAAAATTTTAATAATTTTCGAATGCCGAATTAATAGTGAGCCCGTCGCTATTGGGATCGTCCATCCTACCACGCATTCATCTGAATCCACGCGGAGTGTGCTCTATGAAAATTTTAAAAGCGACGCAGCGAATTATTAATTTCTTACCCGCACTGTGAATATTGTAATGAAAGCCAAATGTGAATTAAAGCCGACCTAGTGCGCGACCGGTCGAACTGCTCTATCGCGGTGTCTTTAGTTCCTGGATTTTATGCCTGGAATATATAATTCGTATTTTTTTTTTGTATTTCCTCACATATCCCATAATCCTCCGCACGCATATAGGTTCCGAAAACATAAATTTAACCCTCTTGTTTTCTTGCAACTTCATAAAGTATCGACCGCGTTAATAATTAATCTAATTAACCTAATATTGCCTAATTATTTAATTTATCGTATATCGTCTCAATGTTCATAAAGTCATACATTAGAGTTTTATGGGGGCAAATATATGTTCTATGTAGAAAGAAAATCGATGCTAATAGTTGCGCATCCGTCTTGATCAGATCTCTAGAATCTACTTTCCTAATTGGATCTTTGACGAGCATTACGGATCAAATGATTAATTCAAAGCAAGAAGATGTCTCACTTCATTGAGTTAAAGACAATGTTATGTCTACTCCGAGAATTAACGTAGTTAGTACAACTTAATAATTAATCAACGCTAATGAGATCTGATGCGACAAACCATCTTTAATTATATCATAGATGAGAAGCACGATATATATCTATTATTATAATATTGTCGCTTTATTATACTTATTAGCCGAAATTTTCTCTCGCAATTTACGATGCATGCACGAACGCGATGGATTTTACCAAGTGATTTATAGAATTACCGCGACGACGTCGTAGAGGCGAATAAACTGCTCGGTCGCGCGTTTCTTTTTGCATGTTGGACGTAATGGCGGGCCTTAATAATTGCGTAAACCTGGTATAATTGGCAACACGATACCTTTACGCGGCAGGAAAGTTTGCGACACTTTATATAAAACACACAAACACAGAAGGTAATTATATTCTAGACTTATTGCCAACCGCCAAGTTTCTTGTGGCCAAGTTTCAGCCGCTCTCGCGGAATTTATTTATAAAAGCAGAACGCGATAATCAACATTTTTGATAAGTAAGAGTAAACTTCAGCCATTATTATGTGCTTTAATTTGATTTTAGTAAGTCGCACAACACTGTGATGCTGTTAGAAAAGTAAATTAATATGAAAATTGAAACTTATAAGAGAGTATACTTTGCAGTACTAACTTTTAGACGATATTATAGAAGTATTATGTTATTTAGAGATTTTATAATCTTATCATATTAGATGCATAATAATTCCAGAATGTTATATGCGATACAACACGTGTGAATTTTTACATATTACGGGCGAAAATCTACCTTACAGTGTTGTAATCTACCTTACGTATTAACAACATGCAGCTACGCACAATGAGATTTGCTAGTACTATTACCATCGATCGTAGATTCCAACTTTCTTTTTACCGGCCAGCAAGTCGGCGGAAGCTCATGTAACTCACCGTTATACCTCATACAATGGTGTAGAATTAGCAGCGCTTGTTTAATTAATTGGATTAGTGCGGGTGACCGTGGTTATTGAAGGATAATGATAGATTTTCCCTCGGTAAAAGGCCGCCAGCTAGGTTATTCGTGTGTCGTATTTGCTAAACCCGGGGAGTAGCGGACCACTCCATCACTTAGGGCATTCTCCCCGTGGAATTCCGCGGACTCCTGAGATCTTGTTTCATGCAAAAAGTAAACTTCCCACCGGTCAACGTTAGAAATACGCTCCGAATGCTCCGCCGTATACGTGCAATCTAGCTCTTATCGATCTTTTCGTATAAAAAATTGTTTTCTCTTGCGTTTGCCTTTCTCTCGCGAATCTCGGATTGCCTCGGCTTCGCAAACTGTAACGATTCGATTTTTATTAAAAACACGGCGTGGGATTCTTTCCTCCGCGGGGCAGGGGAACGCAGTATTTAACTAGCGGCGGAGGTGAATTTATTAGGCGAATACTGAGCAAGTGATGAGTGGTGTCGTAGATCAGGATGCTCCACGTCGCTATTAATACAAAGCCGTTCGCCGTTCCTTACGGGATAAGTTATTGTCATCGAGATAACTCTCGTTACGTTGATTCATTACGGCTTTCCCGTTTAACGCTCGGAATCTTAGGGAATTATTTAACGGCAACGAGGCGGTAAATGTAAATTTAGTACACTCTTCTTCTTTCGGAGATGGGTTGAAAGAATTATCGGAATAATGGCCTAATGAGGATACATTATATTTTACGGCCCGCGTGGGAACGTTCAGAAACGGGCAATTACTCCGTTAGAAACGGAGTATCAATCTTCTTCGCCGATGTTTAATTTTTACTGTTGAATTGAATATTTGATGTAACGTTTGCTTCAACTTTGGATAGGTTGCGTGAGCATCCTTGATGCTCAGCAGGGCATCAGGTCAGTAACTGTGAATCAATCCTAAGGTGGCTGGCAGCCATTAACTAGCATCGTTTCGCGCTCGTATCTCCTAAAGCAATCTTGCATCGTTTTACAGCGAACTAGCCATATAAGCGAGGTAGTTGAAATTTGTTACTACCCCCGTGCATTACCTTCCAAAAAATAAAATGCAACATCATGCTAAAATTTACTGCCACTGAGATAGTCAACATTGTCAGCAGGAGATAGCTATCGTGCTGTGCGCAGTTGACTTGATTAATTTCAGAGAATACACGAAACAAAGGAGAGCCGACTGTTAACGTCTGAATATTCGAATAAATAATCGCCGCTGTCAAACTATCTCGTCAAAAATAATTAGCGTTACTTCCGCTGATCGTTTGCGTGAGCTCGCTCGTGGTGGACGTGACGCGTGGTACTGGGTCGTCGAAAGAAAAAAAAAGCACATTTTTCAGCGAAAGACCCGCACGTGCATGGCAGAAACGTGCCGAAAACGCTTACCGGCGCGGACCTAAGCGCGCCGACAAAAAATCCG
This sequence comes from Aphaenogaster ashmeadi, assembly GCA_003063805.1. Taxonomy (NCBI): domain Eukaryota; kingdom Metazoa; phylum Arthropoda; class Insecta; order Hymenoptera; family Formicidae; genus Aphaenogaster; species Aphaenogaster ashmeadi. Next base: position 139,442 of record NJRQ01000280.1, read on the forward strand.
AGTGGTAGAGAAGTCGGCGGTGGAAGGGGGGCGGAGCGGCCAGTCCGGGGGAGAGGGTTAGCGCCGATAACTAATCGGGCGCCCGTAGTCATCCGGTTTTTGCCGAACATTAAATATTTTTCCCGCGATAATGGTATGCGCCGGAATCGACGCGGATACAGTCGCGTGCAGTTCGCAGTCGCGGCGTGGCGCGGCGGGGCGACGGGTGGTGGGGACCGGCGAGGGGGTGCACGTCGCGTAACGCGTTTTGAATGCATATGAAACACGGCGCGACGGTCGAATGGAGAGATTTAAATCAACGGGGCACGAGCGACTCTCGCCGGCCGTATAGATAATGCCGGGGGGGGGGGGACGAGTGGCCGCTCGCTCCATAAATCCAGCGAAGAAATTTAACTGCGAGCGTGGAAAAAGAGCGTTCGGGCCAAGACCCCCTTCCACACGCGATCTTGTCTGACACGGGGAAAGAAGTGTCAGTTAAAAGTCGCCGGCGCGCGAATGAGCTGCGCGGTGCTCGCCGATCTTTCTACTCGCCGTTTGGAATGGAACAGCGAAATTTAATGCGGGCAATCAACCACGCGGGGTGGTGGTGAATTATGCACAATTCATAAAAAAAGCTGTAAGATTACCGCTACATCTATTTCGCGCGACTTAACCGCACCGTCGAAGCGCGATATATCTCTAATTATATAGGCAATTATTCGCCGACAGATTAATTTAAATGTTATCGCATCGAGCTACAAGCGACAAACGAAATTGTATGATAAAAAAAATATGTATATTCGCTCCAATGCGCCTGTATCTCTATTCGGTACAATAGGAGCCAAATGAGGTTCCATTTTGCCCGTCATGCTCTCTCTCCCGCTCTGTTTCTCTCTTCTGTATGCAATCTTTCTCCGTTTTCCGCCTCTGCAAATCGTCAACAAATAGTTCGCAATGTCCCGCTGGGGTAGATTTTAATGAACATCACACGAAGCCCATGCGCGCCTGCCTGCCTGTGTGCTGTGCATCCCATCGGCGAAAGTACGCGCGCGGCACGCGTTACGCAACGTCAGCCCACGCACCAGCGTTTCGTGACGTGCAATTATTACGAACTAAAGGCTGTTTTGCGCGCCGGCTAATAAATTACGATGTGCCATAGTATCCGGCCAACATCGACCAGACTCCGTGCATCATCATTTCGCGCAAGCATATGTGCGTCACATAGTCGCAAAGTGCATTTAAAATTGCACACAGCGATATTATCCGAAGTGAAACGAATAAAACGGCAGCGATAATTAAAGCAAGCGTTAACAAGAGGAAATTATAGGATGCATTTGGACGTGTGTGCCTGTGTGTCTGTCGCGACAGGTAACGATTTTACAAACGATTTTATTGATCCGATTCCTAATTAGTATTAATTGTATATTGCGTGCATTATTACGCACATCTATATATCGCGAGTAGATATAACTGTATAGTTGACGAAAACTTTTACATTATGAGAGAAAGTTGCGCGAGCGAATCGGTCACGTTCCAAATCTTCTTGACGCGTGACTAGTAGTATAAACAGAAATATCTCGGCCACCAAACGTTTATTACGAGGATTTTGTATCTGCAACTTGCGACGAGATAAAAATGGAGAAGATATTGTATATCTTCACAGACATAATGAAATTGTCTGATTTATATTCAGATTGACTTTTCCATTTTGTATGAATCTGTTATTACTGTTAAATTTACTTACAATTAAACCAACGATGCATACGAATTACCTTTGAATAATTTTTCGAAGAATGCATTGCGCAGCCGCTTCCACTTTTGAATTTATACTCGGCGTATTTAATAATCGATATGGTATTAACTTAAATATTTCAAATAGCGCTATAATAAATCCGCTGTTTGCTAATTGTATAATTTTATTGCCAAACTCTTATAGCTCTGTTTATGTCATTTCATAGAATTTAGTGAAAATTAGATAACCAAAATCTTATTATGTCATTGTTATAAATACGTACATATACAATATAAAGTAATCTTGTGACAAAAAATGTATAATATCTATAGCAAAGTATTGATCTTCCGATTACTGTACTACCTGTAATACCTAATATTTTATATGCAGAATAATAAGAAGAATGGACTTACGCTGAAAAAGGTATATATGATTCCATTAAAAAAAAAGTGCAGTTGCATCTTACAAGTGCATTGTTCGAAAAAATATAATTGCAGAATGGTGTAGATCAAACTAAACAGTGAAAAATTTTTCACACACGTACACACACAAACTCACATTTCTGAATAGAAAATCATTTTTAATCCAAATAATTATCCGTTATTCTAATGATATAAATGGAAGAATGCATACTTCTTTTTGTTTCTTAATGATTATTTCGATAACGAGAAAACTTTCTTCGCTCACTGGCGAAGAAGTCCTTACAAGACGAATGTTTCCGGTATTCCTTGTCAATAATTTAGCTCCTTTATCTCTATCAATAAAGTTCTGCACAAGTAGCTTTCGTAACGCGGGGTTTTCTTCAAAATTCGTGATGTTTGCTGAGGCCTGCTGAGCAACCGGCCGTGACAGCCGAATCAAATATCAGAAACGCAATTTAATTTAATATCGATAATTATTTAGCGTAATTGCTAGCGTTTTAATTATAATACCGCGACGATGTAATCCATCGTCGATCATTAGGGGTGCGCGCGATTCGTGTGGATGTAAATTAAATAGAAATTCCGGATGCATTATTGCATTCAGAGATTGACGAGATGCGCATCTGGTTACGCGCCTCTCGAGTTGCACGCTTCGCTTCTTTTCGCGATCTCCATAGCGCACTATCTTCCGCCCTTCGTTCCGTTTCGATAATACCTACTCGTGATGTCAATTGTTGTTTTTGTATTCGTTCGGCGTGCGCTCCTGCGAGTCGCGCTCGCGCGAAATTTAGGCCACGCTAAAAAGCTGCACGATGCATCCGGTATTAGCGCGTTGCATCGGCGATGCGGAGGAATAGCTCGTTGCGTCGCGTCGGACAGTTGCATGCCGTAATCAGAAGCACAAGTTTATTGGCCCGGGATGAATAACCCGGTCGACCTATTCTGCATGGTTAAATTTCTTTCTCACGCGCGTAAAGATTCACGCTCTAAAACGAGTACGTCCCACTATTTCGTCTCTGCTGTGTTGTGTAGTTCGATATTGATCAGATAACACTCGTACGTATGTACATCATTATTCGATAAACGAACGCGCGTATTCTCGTCTTCGTAGTATTATCATGCCACGTACGCCATGGCTCTCTGCGCGCATATCTCTCGTGACGTCAAACCTATTTCATATTTGTTCATCGTCTATTTCCGCGGCACGCTGTTTCGTCCAATTTAGAGTGACCTAGATAAGTATCAGAATATCGTAATATACCGAAATATGTGCCACTGCGCTGCAGATTCTTATGACAGATCGATACACGACGAACCAATCAGGCGCAAAAATAATGTCAGGCATTCTTTTTACGTGTCGGCTTTCGAATGGCGGGTTCCTTAAACCGAGAATTATCGAAAATTCGGGATCGCCACGCTGTATAGGCACGCGGACGTCCGCGGCAAATGGAAATCATACGTCACGCGTTCGGGTGCAGGGCCATCGGCAGGAACGCACGTTTTATGCCGCATCGTTCGCAATTTTCGTGCCCCGTGATCCATGTCCAACCGGCCGCGCCACTCCCGCCGACTACCAATTCATTTTTGCACTCGTTTCCAGTCGATGCTTGTAAATCGCACTTGCTATAATTCAGAGTGGAAATCGGGGATGATACCGCGCGGCGTAGACGGGCCAATCTCGGCCGGACGCCAGTCAGCAAACGCCGAAAACGACAAATGAGGCGACACTCGAAATGCGCGGAACCGTGTGTTATAGCATGCCCCCCACACACACGCGCGCGCGCGCGCGCGCGCGCACACACACACACACACACACACACACACACACACACACACCTACAAGGACGGCAGTCCTATTATCCTGACCATCGCGGATCTGCGCGCAGCGCGAACTTCTTTATTTGCATGCACCTGCATGCAGAAACGTTTGACGAACGTCTAGCTGACGGTAAATCTGATTGCCAGGCTGCCAGACGTTACTCGCGTGCCTTTCGATCTCCCGAAAGGTTTCGAGCAAAATATCTCTGCAGCTTACCGAAGGCGAGTGTATGTGAACGCGATAGTTACCCTTTACCGGACCATTCGGAGCGATCGATATTAGAGCCGAAAATCCGTTTCAAATTAAAACCCGGTTTAATCGGCAGGGCACAACTTTCGTGCGACTTTTCTACGCGTTACGCACGGCCGCGTATTTTGCGTACGTCGATTGTCAAACAATCGCTGAGCCGACTCATCCGGTCGGAACGAGACCGCCAATAAGCCGCGCGTTAATCACACCGGCGAAACGACACTCCGCGGAGTGTCGAGAATAGTGTGCAACCGGGACGCGTCGCGAACGGGCTATTAGGCCAGGAAATCGAAAGGGTGGATTTGTAGCCAGTTATTGCGTTACATCCGACGCTCGCGCGGTTGACACCGCGACGCGACGGGATTGTCCCTTCTGTTTTCCGGTCCTGACGGCCGGCGATTCGACCGCGACCGAGCGGGCGCGCGTCCGGTCCGTTCAATTATGCCGATGAATTCGATCATCGGAACGTCGCGCGTTGATCGAATGATATGACTAACGACAGATAATCATAGGCATTGAACGTTGTAGCCGGACAACGGGATTAGCTGAGCGTTTGTTTGTCACCGTGGAGCCCAATGAGGCGGCACGACCGATTATAATCTTATCATTCGGATCGAATGATAGTTTGTTCGTATCGCATTAACGGAGGAAGGACGCGACAGCGTGTATGTACTTTGTTTGAAACCAACATCTCTACGTTATTATCGACAGTTTTGTTGACGATTACTTTTCCCACGATGAATGACAACTAATTGTAAGTGGTGCAGACGCGTTCGGAAAGTAAGGGTCGGTAGGTAATTATAGAAAAAATAAGTATTTCTTAAAATTGAAAATTAAGACTCATGATATTGTATAAAACATAAAGATAAGAGAAAGAAACGGCAAATATGAGTGAGGCGCATATAATTAGAGTGCGCAAAATAAAGAATACAACATTATAATATAAAAATAACATAAGTATAATTAGGCCGTTTCTAATTTTACATCTTGGCCATGCAGCCTTGAGTCGGTGACATATCTCCCAATAAGGATTTTTCCACCTCTTGGTCTATACTGTCTATAGCAATCGGACATTCATCGTACTTCCAATTCTCTACGAATGATTGTAAGCTAAAGATGGCCCAAAAAAGAAGAACTGAAATGTCTTAATTATACGTATGTTATTTTTATATTATAATGTTGTATTCTTTTATTTTGCGCACCAATTACCTGACTCGCGCCTGACTCATATTTGGCTGTTTCTTTCTCTTATTTTTATAAGTATTTATATTAATAAAAGAATTTTATCAAAGCCGAAAAATATACTTATATGTCTACTTTAATTGTCCACATAGTCACCCCCGAATTTAGGTATTTGTCATAGCGCGAGCTTTGTTACTTATGCCCGTAAAATTCCGTCGCCATTGAATCTAGCGACTGTTTCACTATTTCCAAATGGATGGCGATGAATTATTAGAGCACATTGTCACAGGAGATGACACTTGCATTTCGTATCAAAATGTAAAATCTAAACAACAGTCAAAGGCAAGGGCGACACCCGGGTTGCCGAAAGCAAGAAAATGCACAAGCAGATTTTTTCTTCGAGAAAATTTATAGCCACGGTGTTTTGGGAGAGAAGGGGCGTGTTGCTTGTCGAGTTTATGACAGCAGGCACTACGATTAATGCTAGAGTATATTGTTGTGAGACACTGAAAAAGCTGAGACGGGCAATTCTAAAAAAAGTGAAACAGTGAAACAGTAGCTTGATTCAATGGCGGCGGAATTCTACGACACGGGCATACAGAAGCTCGTACCCCACTATGACGAATGTTTAAATTCAAGGGATGACTATGGCCCGTATTTGTAGTCGCGTTTCTTGAGGACTCAGCAAAACTAGTCTTGAGACATGGAATAGTTCAATGGATGAACCTTTTAGACTTGAGAGTCGATTTGATATTCGTAACCTCACATTTTGCCTAAATTCGAGGAGATGACTATGTGGAGAAGTAAAGTAGACATTTTTCGGTTATAATAAAATTGTTAGGTAGGTATTATTAGGTAGGTTATAAAAATTTTTTATTTCATACTTATTTCTTCTTATTTTTGCCTGCCGGCCCTTATCTTCCAGACGCGCCTTGTACTTACCGAGTAATGTAATTTGCTGAACAGTTAGGAATGTAAACAACAAACGGGAGTGATCGCGCTGTATCGACGAGTCGCGATTGCTTATCGCAGAAAAAAATTGTTGTGCGTATATACGTCGAGGTCAGAATCATATGATCAACTAACCGACATGCGACATCGCGATAAAGTTCAGTCGCGATTGCAAATTGTCGTCGCTGGTTGTACAATCAAACAGGTCCGCTTCCGCAAACGTACATGTGCACAACGATGGGCACGCGTTGTTAACACATAACTGTTTACGATCAGCTGAAACGAATGCGCGTAATCCCGCTTGATTCGAGACGGGGGAACCCTCTACCCGTGCCTCGGTGGCACGGTCCACCTGACGGATCGCTGGAAAAAGGAGATAAACGAATTATCTCGTTCGTCAAACAAAACCTCCATTATTTGTGTCGGCGTGGCTCAGTTCGTTACGCAAGACTTTGTTCGGCTGATTTGAACGGTTCTCTCGGTTCGACTCGGCTCGGCTCGGCCCGGCCCGGCCCGGCCTGGCTTGGCGCGGCAAACACAATCGCACGCATCAATGTACCACACTGCGGACAAAACGCATCGAAATATCGAATCGTCCGCGTACGATGAGAATTCGCGACTGAATCGAGGAAAATCCGCAAGAAAATCACGGAAGATTCGGATCAGAGATTATCTATCAGGGGAGATTATCACTAGGATGACCAGATGTACTCTTTTGAAGAGTACATGTACTCTTTTTGAATCATTAAAAAGAGTACAGATATTTTTCACCTTTTTCCGTGAAAACGTACTCTTTGTATGTACTCTTCTTTTGTTTTGATAAAATTCGAGTCAGTAGTGCGATTTCGAGCCGGTGCACACCAGCATTTTTCCCCCTCCATTTACGTATACAGAGAAAGTGCGTAATGTCATCATTATAACATTTATGCGAGTTGCATTTTTTGGTTTTTAGTTTATTAAATATTTTTAGTTACAAAGCAATAATAAATAGAGATAAATAATTTTCTTTTGTGAAATTATCAACATTTATGGCATTAATAAAAATTTATTAATAACAGCTATAATTTTGTATAAAATTTTACTTCAGACCCCTTCTCTCCCTCGCTTAACTGATGTACTCTTTTTCTGGTCGAGCGAACTGTGGTCACCTTATCTATTACTAAACTATAGATATGTGCTCTCGAAGAAGGCTGTTCGCGAAAACTCATTTTATTGTGTAATCTATATAATACATTTATATGCAAGATCTTTTGCACAGTTGACTCGGTTCCTACTAAGAAGTCACTTCTCACAAGACAACCGTGTATAATTCGACGACAAGCCAGGCACTAATTAGCTCCGATCTTCTTTTTAGCGTTTGTTACTTTTTCACGGTAAGATCGTTCGCCTTTGAGTGGCGCTTCGAAATTGGTTTTAATTAAAGTTTAACAATACGTCTCCCTTCTTGTCGCGCTTCGTTGATCGAGCTGCTCGTCGATATTGTCTCCTTCGAACGCATTTACGGCGTGCTCCAGCGAGCCGAAATTTAGCGACGGTAGACATTTTAATTGAGAACAATGTTCTCCATCCGTAAACATGAAACGCGGCACGGTTAAATTCCGCACTCCGTCGACCATGTTAGAAACGTCTTGTATTTAGCGTTATTATCGTTGACGAGACCACGACGTGCCTTTGAAACAATTGTAACGCGGGTACGAGCCCGTTATATTTGTTTGCCGGTTACAGGACCGTTGTTATTATTCACATAAATTGTTTTTGCAACCTACGCTCTCTTGCAAACAGTGCGAGCGTGCGAATAAAATTTCGGTCATACGCGCCGCGCGTAGTTTGTAAATATTTGGGACAGTTCGATATAAACAAAACTGCGGATAGTTGACACACGGTGGAATCGAACTTAATTTCCGCAGGCGCGCAAGCAGCGGAATATAACGCAAAACATCTATTTATACAATTAATGAAAACAAAAAAGAAATGCCCCACATCTATATCTGTAGAATTCTAGTTATTGTAAATCGACGTCTCGTATTGCATTTTCACCCATCGTGCAATTTAATCAAATTTATCTGAATCCGTGCTGCCGCGTGATTTTATTTTAATTAATTATTTGTTTGATATGTGCTCTACCCGAAAGTGACGTTCGTCGATCGGTATATTCCTAGAGTAATTTCGTTCGTAGCGAGATGAAATAATTTCGGACACCAGCAGCCATACGATTGGAATGTATTACATGATCGGTTCTATCTGCATCCATCCTCTATTCACGTTTCATCTGCCGCTTTGCAGACGCTCGGTGCATCTTCAATGTGCTCCATTGACGCTAGATCTCACGATTGCGCCATTGGTTTGCTTCATTTTCGCATCGCTTCCCTCTACACGTTTTCCGTCTTCCAAGATAATTGACATTGCAGTGGTTGAGCTTATTATCGTATTGAAAAAGAGCGTCATAATTATTTTTGTAATTCTAATTTCGTCGAGCATTTTGCTTGAAACGAGAGATTCCTTTGTTGTAAAGTTATCGATCTTCTTTCCTCACGCAAATTCCGATGAGAACTGAGAAAAATGGATTTTTTTCAAGATTGGATATGAAGAATGCATCGTGTTGCTGTTCTTTGACGCGATATTGTATCATTTCGTTAATAATGTTCGCCTATTATTACAATATAATAACGACAATATCCACGTTTTTCTTTTATTCTATGTGAGTTTCTCAAATCCAACATGAATTCAGAAATAAAGTAAGATGGTTTGTCTCTCTGTCCAGCTTCGCTCAGAGTTACGGAATTCGACGTAACAATCTTTAATTAAATGTAACTTGGCAATTTCGCAAACTACTCGACTCGTCGAACCCGGAATGGGAATAATGCAAGGTATGAATGGAGATTGGACGGAGGAAAGGAAATATTCCCTCTCTGCAGATTGTTAGATTATAAGTTAAAACATTTGGTCGGAATCAAAGAGATTGCCGCAACCAGGGAATGCCCTCCGTGCGATACATTTCACGTAATGGGAGACCGGGGCTAGTTGTTACGTACATAATTTTTTATTGCAATTTTTTTCCGGACTAATATATAAATTTAAATCTCAATGAATACTTATACACCTTTAACTACATAGTCAATTTTTTAAAAATTTGTATCAATATTTTTTTTTTAAACATTAAAAATTAAAATTTTCCATCAATAGGTAAATAGGTAAAAACTCGCCTCACTAGAACACGTTGTTACTGAGCTGAGGCAAATTGTTACATTTGCAACATCATCTCAAATGTACACATACAAGAGCAATATTACAATGAAATCAAACATAAAATACTTCATACAGAATATTTATTTTTAGGATACAAAACTAAAATTTACAAAAATGTGTTAATACTTTTTTCCTAAGTTATTATATATTGACTAAAAGAAAGAAAAAGGTAAGAAGAAACTAAAAGAAAAAAATTTTAGTTATAGATTTTTTTTCAGTTATACGCATCTGCTGCTTTTCTATAAGAGACAGGCGTTCATTTTTAAATTTCTTTGTCGCTGTTGCATACATTTCTGTATTACTTACAGATCTTCTGTCTGTCTTTCTTTTGTAAAATCGCACCATTCTATGGAAGAAAAAACAAGAACAGTTTTTAATTCTAGATTTTCCCCGATCGAGGTGTAACAACTAGCCCAACTTGCCATTTTTGATTCGAGAAAATACAGATCGAAAACCAATATATATCTCGTTTCAAATAAAACGTGTTATTATAACTAAATGTACATCCTAAAAGAAATATACAAAAGGATAATAACATACCTTCAGCTTATGTATGTAATAAAACAAATAATTCACAAAATTAAATATTTACTTTCAACAATGAAAATCACATAATCAGGCGTCTTCTATAATGCAATCATGGCTGCCAAACTAACATAAATGAAATAATAGAATGAAAGCCCCATATCATATTTATAATAATGTGCTGCGGTCTTTGGCAACTAAAAGAATTAACTGTAACAACTAGCCCAGGTTTTCCCTACATTCTATCGCAAACGAAATCCCATTTTAAAAAATAGCTCATTTGTGAGAATCTGTCTTTGAACTTTGTTCGCGATAAAGCGGGAACTTACTCGCGCGATTTATGTAGACTGTTTCGGACATTTCTTCTCGGAATATCTTTTCATTCCATATTGTAATAATTCGGGATCGCGTGCCGCTAATATGTATGAATCATTCACGTCTCCTGTCAGGAACATTTCATTTTATGCAAAACGAATTTTTACCTCGAATTTTTACCTCGATCACACGCTACGAGATCGGTAGATCATCCTCGCGAGGCTCACGGTGCGTTTCTTCCGACCGAATAACTTCACGATGGTGCATTGTGAGCTGGTTGCCGACGAAATTGACGATGGCGGGTAGCGACGCGAAGGAGATGACGCGGAGAGCTGTCAGATCGCGGGCAAAAGTCATCGGCGCACCGAATCTCCGGCTGGGGTAGCTAGCTGTGAGACGGTTGAAACGAACGGGGAAGGAACAGATGTAGGTAGATAGAGGAGTTGTTATCAACGGTTCTGCAGTAAATGAGAACCCTCGGTCTGTATACCACTAACGCCGCAGCGGAGTGCCGGCGTGTACGACTTCGTAATAATCAAGCCCTTGGAAATCCTCCTCTTTTCAGCCTCTCGTATTTCTCGACCTACCTGTGTCATGTTTTTTCTCTTCGTATCTCGTAGAGGTAGAAACGAGTCGATCAAAATATTCGATCGATTTATTGCTTGTTAGCTATTATTTGTTAATTATTGCTTATTATTGTTTGTGTAACTAAAAGAAAGTCTCTATATAATTAAATATAAGTATGTATAATTATATATAAAATATATGTTTATATATTTTTTCTTCCTCTTGTATAATCTCTGTTCGTATATACAGGAAAAATAATAAGAAGAATTGAAAAATAATTAGAAGAATAAGTTTCGCATTGTTTTTTTTTTATAAAAAGTGAAATTTGAAGAAATGAGAAAAAGTTGCCTATAATTATATATACAGGGTGTCCGGAAAGGTAAGGTCAACCAAATAGGAGGTGAAAGAGGAGCATGAGTAGAACACATAATGTAAATAAAATTTTTTCGTATTCGCTATGGTTTAGAAAATACAGCGCTTTATAGGGGTGCATGAAAAGTGTTGAAACCCCTTAATATTTCGAAAAGTACGCATTTTCGAGAAAAATGTTTTATACGAAAATTGTAGGGTTTTAAGTGAACCATAATAATATACAATAAAAAGTGGGGATACCCATTAAAAATTTCAAGGTTATCTTTACGTGACCTTGAGAACGCTATTCAAGGTCACACTAATCTTTCTGTGTAATGCTTCACTTAAAACCTTACAATTTTCGTATAAAACATTTTTCTCGAAAATGCGTACTTTTCGAAATATTAAGGGGTTTCAACACTTTTCATGCACCCCTATAAAGCGCTGTATTTTCTAAACCATAGCGAATACGAAAAAATGTTATTTACATTATGTGTTCTACTCATGCTCCTCTTTTACCTCCTATTCGGTTGACCTTACCTTTCCGGACACCCAGTATATACCCAGTACAGTGCCCCCAGAGTGGGGCATTTAAAATAAAACACTTGAATATTTTCGGTGTATTTAAACATACAAAAAATTACAATAACGAAAGTTGTTTAGTTCAAAGCAAAAAATTCATAGGGGAAAGATAATTTTTCTCAAAGTCACCGCTTTCGATTTTTTAATATCCGTGTTTTTTTAAATAAAACCATCTGAATTTTTTTACACGAATTTTTTCACTGTGCGTACAAAAATATTAAGGTGACACTATTGAAAAGTCAAAATTATTTTATGAAATATTTTATACTTTATTCTGGTATATTTTGACATGAAATATAACATATCTCATAAATTATTCATTTTTTGATAACCATATACTTTAATACTTTTATGCACAGAATAATGAAGTGTCTCAATTGGTATAAAAAAATTCATATCGTTTTATCTAAAAGACACGGTGACACGAAAAAATTGAAAACGGTAATCTTGAGAAAAATTATCTTTTGAAAAATTATGTATGATATTTCTCCTTCCGAACTAAACAATTTCTATTATTGTAATATTTTTGTATGTTTTAAGTGTCCTATCCTATATATAAAATTGTGTATATAATTGCATATAAAATATTGTATTATAATCACAATTTTACTTTTTGTAAAAATGCAATGCAAAAGTTTTTTTCCTAATTATTTCGCAATTATTCTTCTTATTATTTTTCTTGTATATATAGACAGAGATTATACAAGAGAAAGAAAACATGTATGGACAAATTTTATATATAATTATGCATATTTATATTTGATTATATAACTCTTTTTTACCGAGATGTGCTGTTTTCTCGAGAAATATCAAGAAACGAAATGTCGTAATCAATAATTAACTATGAAACGAAAAGTTACTTACTACTCGATAAATTGGTCTTGCTAATTTCTTTTTTGTGCTATTTGCATACCGCGCTTCTTTACCTCTCGCAATTAAACTTCTGTCTAAAACGACGAAGTACTTTTATCTATAAGTGTATTAACTTATCATGTCGTACCATGACGAGAACTTTAATCGTCTTCACTTTTCGGTAATTCTCTTAATATCGATAGGCATCTCGTTAGGAGGGATTACATTCGTCATCGAGCTTGACCCAGTTCTTTAATTTGCCCGACCGCTTCATTCCACCGACGAATATTCGTGCCTTTCGAGAAATCATTTTACGGTGCCGCATAAAGCCGATAATACTGACTTTGATAATTCCGACGAAGGAGAGAGTAATCGGAATCCCCTTCTTAAATATATTTCTAAATAAACAAGAATTTCGTCAACAGCGCATACGCCGTTGTGCGACAAGACAAATAACAGATACACACGAAGAACGACGTTCAAATATTATTACTAGGATGACCAGGTCGCTCGACCAGGATACATATTATGAATTTATTCGATTCCGTTCGGAATGATAGTCACTTGCCCTATGCTTGTCTTTATCGTTTCCTTGTCGTTTTCCTATCCTTGTCCATTATTTTTCAGAATCATTCTGAACGGAATCGTTCCCCCCCCCCCCCAAATAGCTTCATAATACCTGCTCAGAAAAAAGTACATCAGTTAAGCAGAGTAGGGAAAGGGATCTGAATTAAAATTTTACACAAAATTATAACTGTTGTTAACAAATTTTTATTAATTCCATAAATGTTGATAATCTCACAAAAAAAATTATTTATCCATACCTATTATTGCTTTGTAACTAAAAACATTTAATAAACTAAAACATTTAATAAACTAAAAACCAAAAAATGCAGCTCGCATAAATGTTATAATGATAACATTACGCACCGTCTCTGTGTGCGTAAGTGGAGGGAGAAAAACGCTGGTGTGTAGGGGCTCGAAATCGCACCACTGCTGACGCGAATTTAATCAAAACAAAAAAAGAGTACAAAGAGTACGTTTTCACGGAAAACGTAAAAAATAAAAAAAAGGTCAAAAGTATCTGTACTCTTTTTTTTATGATTCAAAAAGTGTACATGTACTTTTCAAAAGAGTACGTCTGGTCACCCTAACTATTACTCATTAATGTTTCGCGCGAGTGCTATGTCTGGCTCGGGAATAAATCCGCAGCCAGTGAAGAAGTTAAGAGGATCGGCTATACGGGTAGAAAACGCGCGAGGTAAAGGTGGAAGGATAACGAGGAGGCGAAAAGACGGGCCGAGCGACGCGACGGCCGGGAAGACGAGAAGAACGAGAGTCGAGCAAAAATACTCGAACGTGAAAGAAGTGCGTTTAATTAAACCGACAAGTGCAGGCGCGGCATTAACGTCCGTCGCTCTTCCGCGTTTTCCGCACCCGCAGCCGCTTTGTGTTTGCCGATGCGCCGCGTCGCGCCGCGCCGGCCGCGCCGCGCCGGCCGCGCCGCGCCGCGCCGGTTGGAATGCGGGATCGATCGCTTCCGGCGGGATTTGGATTTTTATCTGATTATCGAAACACGGGACGCGTGATACAACGCAACGTTTGCACTCTATGCGTAGCGCACTTTTAACCGTCAAACGCATATTTCGCGAGAGTAATCGATGCAACCGTAAATCGCAATTTACTTAATATTGTGATAACGAAATTTACATGATGGATTTATATAGATGCGATATGAACGAAATACACGGGTAAAATTAGATTTGATAATAGTATTTTATTACAAATATTATTATCTCACAATGTCAGTGGATTAAAAATCAAATGAAAAAGAATAAGAGGCTAAAACAAGATTTTAATGGTAATTGTGTTGCAATGTTATATAAATACAATACAAACGTTTCGACCTATGTTAAGCCATCCTCAGTGTCAAATTATGAAACAAAGATTGTCGGTATGACATCAACTTACTGAGTCGCTGTTAAATAAAAATCGCACGCAATTTACAATATACAAGGTTTCTATAAAGTCAGTTGCCACCCCTATATTTCGGAAACGGCTCAAAATTATGAAAAACCACGAAACACGTGTTCGATCATTTCAAAGGGCTACTCTTTTAAAGAAGTTGGGGAGGTTGCTTCCCCAAGGGGGATCTCAACTTGAAAATTTCAAATGGAACCCCCTATATATTGTAGTATATCCAATACAACGCGCAAACCAGAGGTCGATATGTTGATCCGTTCGGGAGTTATTTAGGGTCAAAGTTCGAAAAAGCCAATTTTTGACCCTAAATAACTCCCGAACGGGTCAACGTATTAACCTCCGCTTTATGCCAAAAATTTTCTTTTTTTATGCTCTTTCAAATGATATACTACAATATAGGGGGTTCCATTTGAGCCGTTTCCGAAATATAGGGGTGGCAACTGACTTTATGGAAACCCTATATAATTGATCTACTGTATGTTGTTCGATATGTAAAAGATAACATAAGAAGAAAAACGTTGAGATTGGATTGTGTCTCTCCTCCGCAGCATGTAATAATTGAATTATATAGTTAAACTGAAAAACTGATTTAATCATGAAAGACTGTTGGGGAAACAACTTCATAAAATATTTTATTAATTATTTCCTTTTCAAATCTTTTATTAAATATTTTTTTACATTAAATAATAATTGAAATTAAATATTTAACAATTTGGTCTACGTAATCTATAATAACAACTCATCTACCAATCGAGCGTCCAATTTGACGATACACGGCTCAGATCGATAAACATTACACACAGAACGCGATACGTTGGAAGGAAGCCAAAGTAATCGAAACCGCAAGATAATCTTCTTCGTTTCTGACCTTACCGTCAGGGTTATTCTTAACAGTTTGTGGTGACTGACCGCAGATATTGACGTCATAACGGCCCGCTAATGTACGGTATATTTAATTAACAATTTATTAACAGTAATCATAGAACGTGGATATACATTCAGGAATAATTTCACGAAATAAATTATGCTTAATATATAATTTTTATATACTTTATATACTTTTATATACTTTTTATATACTTTATATACTTAATATATAATTTTTTAACGAATATACCAGTCTCGCGTTATATTCATCAAGTCTAAAGGCCCCACGTCCACCTCACGTCTCTGTCGCAGTCCGCTAGAACGAAAGTCACATCATAAAATGAAAAATTGGAAAGCCCGCTATATATATTAACGCAAACGTATTGTATTTCCGTTCCATTAATTTTACGTTCGTTGAAACGTTCGTACAAACCTATGCGCGGTATTATGTTACCTATTATAAATTTTCCTTGCGGCCGATTAATCGATATCGAGCTTGAAATTAAAACGCGCGTCAGCCGCAGCTGGACGAGCTAAGACCGGCAGCGTAATTATTACATCTGTCACGTTTTCCCGCCGCTTCTTCCGTATAAATGGTATTTCTTGGTGGTGCTGAAAGATACCTGACGTATCGTATCGTATGGATTCCGGGGTGAGTCGCCTCTCTATTTCGAACTTATATGGTTTACTCGCGTACGTTATTTTCTTTCGGCGTTACGGTTTCAACTTTCCCCAGCTATCCTCCCCTAATATGCTTATCTTTGCTATACTTATAGTATAGTATATGTCTGCGCTACCCTTTAAGGGCTATTGCATTACGTAGGTAACAAGGTTTGGATAGGATCGATCGTTGTAAGCTACTCGAGCCATTCAGGCCGATTGAGGCAATTCATTTCGCCTTCTTATATTATATTATATTATATCGTATTATATCATATTATGTCCCCGTTTCACGATTTCTACTAATTCTCTAAATCTCCTCCTGTTTCATCCCTCCCCGTTTTGCAAAATTTCAAAATGATACTTGGACAATATCATTGCGTATTAATTAATAGCAGCGACACAACAGCGGTAGTACGTATAATACAAATATATTCCAGCGGCATAATATATCGGTATTTTACATAAATGCAATATCTAAACGTTAATGCATAGTAATACATGATATTTGCAATATTGTCAATTTATTAACATGTAGATGGGATTTATCCCGTAATATCCCTCGAATTAGCGCTAACTCCCTGCAGTAATTCAATAAACATTTGCGACCGAAGTTACAATGGCCAATAGTCGGCCGCGGACGCGGCCGGATATCACATGATTGGTTACTACCGCCTAGCATCGTGCGGCCGCCCATGCACAATCTATGCTACGACTTTTGCGTTATGCATCTTCGTGGGTCGTAAACCAGTTCGGACATACGGGCGGCATGTACATACATATCGCGTGCCGCTGCCGTTAACATCTTTACGATTATCCAATGGACATTAAAGCTAACGCACCACCGTCGACTTAATGGATAAGCTCGGCTCGGTACCAATACCGAAGACCAATAAATGCCGCACGGCCATAATACGGTTCACGCTCCACGCGGTCGCTTTTAACCGGCGCGCGGCGCGGCGTCTGACGATGCTGTTTCACGGTTGACTGCCAAGTCGGAGATACGACAGGATATGTCTTAAGGCCGCGCCAGACGACATGGCAAATGTACGCCAACGTCGTTGGTGAATACATTGGCTACCAATGCTGGGCCAATATTGGCCATATATGCATATGCAATACGATTGATATATTCATTGATATCCATTGGTAGCCAATGTATTCGCTAATGTTGGCGTACATTTGCCATGTAGTCTGACATCGCCTTTACCGATATTATACGTGCGCTGGTATGCGCGCCGTCAACTCACTTTACCTCCGCCGAGGAGGAAGCAAAATGTTCCCCCAAGCTTTGATTACGCTCCTCGGTCGGACGCAAGTGAGCTTTTGAGAGGGGAGACTTTTAATAATTCCTCTTACAATTAGATGCGACGCTCGACCCGCGATTCATACGTAAGGGAGAGTTGCCGAATGCGTATCACTTAAGCTATTTTTTTATTATATTTCCCATTTGATATTGATTTGTACGCAATTAAACATTGGAAATTGTAGCTTGATGTTTCAGGCATCTATTATATATTACATGTTTAACCGTTTCACCAATAATAAATTAATTTGTTACAAGTCTTTTTGTAACATGCTGCAAAAGGTACTATTTAGGCAACCTACGACTATAGGTCGCCTAAATCATACCTGTGGGTCTTCTAAATAATACCTCCTTGAAAGTATCATATATGAATGAAAATAATTAAAAATATAAAATTAATAAAAGGAATTTTTACCTCTTTTATTAATAATTTATCAAAAAATGATCAAGTATTTAATAAATAACAATAATGAAAAGGTAAGGACGTCAAAATAAAATTGGCTTGAATTTATTTTTGCGGTTGACATTTATATTCATATAAGCACGAATTTCTAAATCCTACCGGTACGATGTAGAAAACCTTATGATGGTACGATTTAGGAAATTTGATAGATTTTATAAAAATATCAATTTATTTATAATAATTGCAAATATCTATAATAATGTATATACAATGTGAATGTAAAATATTCTACAATAAACCTTCTTTTATGTAAATATAAAGATTCAGAATAACATTGGACGATTACATTATTATCAGCTACATAAATTGATCAAAAATTAACATCAGTTCTACCTGATTTTTTTAAGTGTCGTTAGCACGTACAAAATAAGATGTAATCTGTTAATTTTTTGTCTATATTACTCATTTCTTTCATTTATTTTTGTTACTAAACATTGCTTATATATCAAGAATAATAATATAAAATCTGGGTGAAGGATTCGATTTAGGTGACCGGTATGCATGCAGCAACTCTCCTCTAAAATGCGCCGCGCCGGCTGCGACGATGGTGCTATTCGCCAAGAGATTTTACTCTTTTGTCGTGCACCGGTTAATCTTCCTAGGTTCATTACACTTAACTGGTTGCAATTATTACCGGTGTCTTCCGCGATATAACGTCACTTAAATTAAAGAATGCAATCATCAGATGTGCACGCTCGTTTGTTAATTATACTTGTTTATTTTTACTCAAGTATATCTTACTTATTACGCGGTCTTTCCGTTAAGGAATCTGTTCATTCAATTGTAATATCCACGATTAAATATTACTCGTGGAAATTTACGTTTCTAAAAGCACTGCATTTTCCCCGCACAATCCTAGTTGAATCCGGGAAACGTACACAAGAAAGTTTTGCGGATTCATTTTTATCGTTTATTGTTCGACCGTGCGATTCGGTCCCTTCAAACGGCGTTTTCCTGTTTGCCGTGGATTCGTATAAAAGGGGTACTTTATGTGGGGAACGAAACGAATCCCCGAGTTTTTCAAAGGGGCATCCCTTCAGCCCAAACGTAGCGTTTGTCTAAACTGCGGCGTTCACTGTAGGTTCCATTTACCGCAGCCTTTTAAAAGTACCAAGAGCTGAACAATTTCACCGTAACGGTTTCCTATGTAGGACGCTAGTAGAAAAACATCCGATTCTTAGAGTAAATTTTTCACGACTGCGCTTGTCTCACCTTTTCTATTGATTTTCGCGTACGATTAACAAGTACATCGATAATTATCACATAACAGAGTATTTGCGATGACGCTGCTGAAACAATGAGTTTTAAGCATTTTAAAGCATTATTAAAACATTCTTTAAATACTTTACAGGTACTACGATGTGTTTTCTATGCTGTTGAAATCTTCTGTATCACATAACGGTCATTTCGTCGCCCTAAAAATAGCGGCGTTACAGGAATTTTATTAATAAAATTATTCTTATCTTTAATTTATACAGCCGCATCATTGAAATATTTCTGCAAAATAGCCGTATAATTAAAAAATTTTATTCATTAGAGTTCAGCGGTCGAGACGTCGAATTGAATGAGAATATAAACCTGCTACCAGACGACGTCTTTCTTTTAATCATATTCATTCGCGCAAAATAAAAGAATTTTAAATCATAAGATATTTCATATATACATCTTAATTATCAAACAAAATCCAAATCACAAAGATATCTTGTGTTCTCACGATAATTTTATAACTCCAGGAATATGAACCCGCATTCGCGAGATACACTTTTGGTTGTTCCGGTTCCGCTGCACACATACTTTGGTATCTTAACCCTTGCGTGTGCAGTCGCAAAAATAGCGGCGAGATAAAACTCTCGTATAACCCTCTAATAACCCTCTTCCATCGGCAGTAACTTAGTCTGTTCTTCGAAGGAAGAGTTACTTCAACTTTGCTCCAATTCCTCCGTTCGTCAGCCCCCTTGCCCGCTCTTCTCCCCTCTTTCGTCCACCCTGCAGTCGACTATCCTCTTCTTCCGTCAACTCTCCACTATGGTTCCGCGAAGTGGCCAAGACCACTCGTCACGAAGACCAACGCAGCGCAGCGGCGCGGCGCGGCGCGGCGCGGCGCACCGTCAGCGTCAACAGCACCAAGCACCAACACCAGCGTCATCAAATGTTAACGGTACAAACAGCGGCGTCTGTAAAGCCCGCGATGCGCAACGGTGGCCACAATGGCATTTAGATAAGATAGTGCCATTTGTTTATAGAAATTGCGCATTGTCCGAGGTGCACTTTGGAAATGAGACGCGAAGGGCGTGCGCCAAGATTTTGCCTTTTGACGGACAATTCAAACTTGAACCGCGAGAAATCGATCGGAAGGCTTCCCTCGAGAAGTCGCAAGGCGATGCCGAAGCTGCAGCAGCGGGGCTCTACTTACATTCGTTACTTCGTAAGGTGCTTGTATCCATTATCCATTGAAGGGGCGCGCGACGGGGTCGCTCCCCTTTTTCTCCTGCGGACTCTCGAGCGAGTTACGAGATCGGAACAAAGGGAGAACAAATGCCCCGGTCGTAATGGGCATGGACGTTAACAAAGTCGCGGGCATGTCGCCTCCCCCTCGGAGGCGCGACGCCCGTAATCTTTCCTCGCCGCGGTTAAATCTTACAACCGGCCATTGTACCTCGGGCTTAATGACGCCGGCGGAACGGACATTCCACGCCATCGACGGACTGATCGCTCGAATGGAGAACGGCAAGACACGGTAAAGGGAAAAGCCTTGCAGGCCTGGCAAGGGTGCGCGCGTTTTATTACTTCACGTGCCGCGAGTGTGTATGTGGTCGTTGCGATTGCGATTTATGTCACATTTTTTTCCTTGGGTTTCCTCACGCGTGCCACCGTTTTATGGATCCTATTTCTCGCGATGCCCCGTTATATAACTCCTAAGGGGCAGTTAGCAACATATCCACGAGCGTTAATTACGAACAATTAGTCGCACCGTGCATTAAACTGTCGGCTATATCGCGTGCTGCATGCAGATAGGTTCTCGTTATACACATACAAAATCTTTTTGTGATAAGATCAACGATAACTGCAAATAACTATTTCACATAGATCAATCCTGCGTCTGCTAAAGTAGCAACGCCACGCCAGGCTATGCAGCAATAAGTATTACAGCTGTAATCGCGACTCTGCGTCGTCGTGTTTCGTCCGTCGTTTTGTCCTCCTCCGGAGTGAGATCAACGTCCTCTACAAGGCAGAGATTATCACGCAGACTTTAGGCAGAGAATTCCACCGGCAGACTGCACGCGCAGATGTATTTGCCGTGTAAACAATAATTATTGTATGCAATTAAGTGCAGCTTTATTCCTGGCGGGATGAAACTCGAAGTTGGCAGGAGGCACCGAGCATACGATGTCATACGTATATCACGAGATAATTGCGTTCCGTGAATATTATCTCCTTAGCATAGTTGTGCGATCTTCGATTCCAATTTAATCAATGAATGTACAAATTAATTGCTTTTGCTTGGGATTAATGGTATCTTATCAAGCAATCGGCTTTTTCTTCGCGGAAAGGAGACTCAATGTAGATATATATATATAAGTCTCTAAACAGGCAAAAATATTTCTATCTCTTTTTCACTTTGCGTACTCTTATTATTTATACATCTTTACTACGTCGTGTGATTATATTTATTTTAGAATCAGCTTGGCGTTTACAGCGTGTTATGACAAACTTCGTAGCGTAATTTTAGAGACGACTCAGCTGTGCGTGTCAACGTATTTAGCGCGCAAACAATAATTACCGTATGCAATTAAGAGGAATCCCGTCGGTGAAAACGGCTGCGGGGCGGTCGGGGGAAGGGAAAGGTGGATGTCAGAGGGCCGAACTTCTGGTTCCGCGGTACAGCGGAGCGGCGCGGCGAGAGAAGGCATCGAAACGGAACGTTTGCCAACGCGTGTCGACACGGCGGATGAAGAGGCCCGCTAATTCGATCTTGTTACTCGAGTCAAAGAGCGGCGCGTATCTGTTGAGAAATTTCAATTGATCTTGCCGCCAAGTACAGCGTGTGAGCGATGCTGATAGAATTTCCGACGGTTCATCGATAACGAACGTAATACTGTCATTAGTACAAGGTATCGAGTTTCATTGCGAGGTATTTTTGACTGTTTCACCGGAAAGCTCTTTAATGTGGCTTTGATTTAGAGAATTTATGGAATTAATGTGAGATTAAAATAACATGCGAATTTTCAGTGTCCGCGGTATCCAATCCGCTTCGCCTCGATTTTATTTCGAATTGATACGACGTGATACGAAACGTATCGTAATTTGCAATCAGCGTGCTGGTTTTCAAGTAATGCATTATTTTAATTAATATTTAAATTACATGTTATTAAATAACAAAATTCTGTAATGAAATCCGAAATATTTATTCGAGATGTGATCGGAGAAGCATGCCACAGAAATATAACGGATTAATCATTCACCATAGATATCCCGGGGTTCATTAAAAGTTCGAAGATATTTCGAATTTTAATTAATGTCTGCTTCTCCCACTGTTTCCGTTATTTATATGGGACGTAATGTTGATTGACATCCCAAATTTGATGCAAATCGTTATATCGATCCGCTTTTAATTCAAAAAGTAATCTCTATGCAAAATAATTTGTCAGGAAAAATTTTATTACACATAACACAGTAGTACAAGTGGTACATTCAATAATCTCACAAAGATAGCCCGTCTCTTCCGAACATATAAACGATATGTAATTATCTTTTTTTTTACGCCGACTCAAATATTGTCGCGTCATAAAGCGCTCCATTCCATTTTGTCTCGGAGGATTACCGCGTAATAAGGTGAAAAGGCAAACGCGAACGTTTCTCTCGTTGAGAATTAACGGTAAGGAAATATCTGCGGGCCGCATAACCGCAGAGCGGTACATTCTCCCTTTTATATCTCGCATTATACATTTATTGTACCGTGTAAGCCAGGTGGGCAAGGGTCATTACGAACTTATAATTTCCCCGGGAAGCGAACTACGAGAGACGGAAAAGAATTCACGGGGAAGCTCGATTTCCCTCGATATGAAAATCGCTCGAGCGAAATACGTGCGCGCTGAATGAACCGGGGATGGAGTAGGAGAAGGAGGACAGGTACCGGAGGAGACGACGGGGAATAGAAAATATAACGTATTGTACAAATGTTCGCTGGGTGGATAACTTATAGCACGTAGTATCTTGAATGCTCCGCGTAAGCGCGCCTGTGTACACGTCGCGAACGCGTGCGATGCACATTTCCTCGAGATTTCACCCGGCAACCTTACAGAGAGAGAGAGAGAGAGAGAGAGAGAGAGAAGAGGAGAGAGGTGGATGCGTCAGAAATCGCGCGCTTCCCTTCTTTAGTTACGGTATTCCCTGACGAGTACAATCGGGTAGACGGAATGTAAATCATCTTAGGCTGGGAACTGGAGAGAGGGGTCTCTCAGAATGCGAATTGTCGACAGTGGAATACCGTCTCACAGAAGCCGGGCTATGGATCTCGATGTGGTATTTTTATTGTCGTGGGTAATCTTTTTTCGGTGGCGTGCTCCCTCGCCGGCTTTTGAACCCGGGAGTAATTGAATCGCGTGCGAGCGAACTAAGATTCCTCATCTCTCAGGAGGGTTGTCAAGACAAAGAAAAAATCGAATCTGTCTCTCTCTCTCTTCCAAAAAGTAGCATAACCTAATTTTTTTAATACATTTATTCGACAGTTTTTTTACATACGTCATAACACAGTTTTCTTTTAATAATTCTGTATATAATATAATATATATCTTATACATATATACAGTAGCGTGCAAAAGTCTCCGGCCAGATGGATTTTTCACGTTTTCTTTCAAAAGCGAAGATCAAAGGAATTTTGACTAGTAAATACATATCCAGTAATAAATAATGTTCATTCCTTATATTATTTTTTTAAATGATATACTCTTATATATGTACAATACTAGTCAAAATTCCTTTGGTCTTCACTTTTGAAAGAAAACGTGAAAAATCCATCTGGCCGGAGACTTTTGCACGCCATTGTATATGTAATTATATATATATTTATATCTAAACTTTTATATATATTATATATATATATATATATATAGAATTATATATATCTAACTCTATATATGAGATTAGGATAATTGTATTAATGTCAAAATAATTGTGTTAAAATAATTGCATCAATTTTCTTATATGATTAAGATTCTATAATAATATGAATAAGAAAATGCTGACGTCTAAACTTGCTTAAATGATTGATCTGTTTCCAAAAAAATTAATTACTAGTAGTGTCTGTACTTTGAGATTGATTCTATGACCAAGATGAATTGGTTAGACGCCGAAGTGATTGAACTCTTACATTTATAGCTTACTTACATTTTAAATCGAATGAACGAGCTTTTGTGAATCCGCTCGTTCCTTCGATTCTTCAACGTAGGAGTTTTACTACATTTCCACAGTGTTTTGTCTTTAAGAAAGAAAGTATCGAGGATCGATTTGTTTTATAAACTCGCGCGAATTGGTGACCTAAATTTTTACGATGCCATCATTATTTATTAAATGCGAAATATATAAAGAGTACGATATTTTTGTGCCTCGGATAATGTATTTATAAACTTTATCGCTTATATAGGTTCACCATCACAAGCGTAAGTGCACAAGATCAGACATGATCAGCTAGATGCTTTAAAGTCATCTTGGTGATTTAAATAGCTTGCATTATAAAAATATATCGTGATACATCTAACATTTAGTTTGCCGCTGGATAAAGATAGTAAAATTGAAGTTCGTGTGATGAAATTATTCAAGAGCACATATCAACACATATTCGCGTAGCTTTATAAGTTAACTAGCAGGAAATGAGTCTATTTTTTCGTTCTTAATAATGTTTTTAATACAAGACTACGCAGAATTTTACTCTAAATAAAAATTATAAACGTGCAGCGATAAATTTGCTATCAAATTCGGTGTTAACTCTTCCGGAATGGTTATGATGTATAAATCATGTAAAACCACGCGGTTTCACGATGTTGAGAAAGGAGTTGAACAGCGTTTTAAATAATATAAAAATATTTCTAGCAGCATTGTGCGCATACTTTGGGAATATTTTCCAAGTGTGCTGCCGTCGCAGACAATCTTACATATATCAGCTGACATTACCCAACAATAGTTTGCAGGCCGGATTGCTGAACTTGAAAAGAGCTCGCTGTCACGAACACGTCGACAGCACCTTGAAAACCCAAGTGGCCAAAATAAATAGACCGACACGAGGTAGGAAACGTGAGGTCGTTCCTGGTGCATGAAAGTGTAAACCCAGATAACAAAGTGTGTCCCGACACGAAATGCAATCTGTTACAAGTATCACATGCTGCTTCTTTGCCAACACATCCCGGTGGCAATAAACCTGAAACGCGGCGACACAAGTGATATCGCGGCGCACAAACATACTACCCGGTTGTACAACACGACACTGGAATAATTAATTGTTCCGCCGGTGACCTCTTTCTTCAGATGAAGCGATTCCCCGCGGTCACCGTTCATTGTTCCGCGCTGTGAGAATTAAATGCTTTTCTATTTATTCTCACATCAAACCTAAATGCATACAAATTGATACTAAAGCTGCCGCAACTGTTACGTTAGCAGGGTGGATATCTGGGATGCATAACGATCTTCGTGGCTCAACACTTAACATTAACGGTGACTAAAACTCGAAAGCTCTTTTGTCGTGAGGCATCGTTTATCTCTGGCGGACTATGGCACATCAATTCGTGGTCGGCGTCGTGGTCTATTATTACAACAAATTGGACACGGATCCTATTCTCATGTTTCCCGTAGATTCCCACGAACTATTTCTCGCAAGGAATGAGTTTCGAATGAGTTACCGTTGCAGACATTAAGCCGTTTGCAACGAGAGAGCCGTGCGCGGAGAAGGGAAGTTACTGCTAGCCCGCGCGAAGTGATTTCAGAGGAGCGAGATATTTCAGACTCCAGAAATGGTGAAATAAAGCGGCCGACGCGTTGCGCTGTTCATGGCTCGTTATTATGCTATACGCCTTGTACCACGTGGGTTCACGAGGAGCCGCGAAATACTAGGGCGAGAGGGAATGAAAATGAACGAGTAGGAACGAGACCGACGGAGGCGCTGAGTCTTGAGAAAATGAGAAGGGGATGGGAAACGATGAGAGACGTACCGTGGTGCGAAGGGGAAGAACGACGAGTAAAAACCAAGTCCAAGTGCTGAATTAGACGATGCATAAAAGGAAGGGAATGTTCTACCTGCGAACAAAGACAGAGAATAAAGAAATGAGAACTCGCCGTTATGGTAAGAAAGGGAGCGAATAAATTTTCTATCAGGCCCCGAGTGTCGATGTTACCCAACCAAGACGTCATAAATAAGATCGAGAGAATCATTTATTTTATGTAATATTTATATTCGCAATAGAGAGTACTTAATTAACTATAATCGTTAGATTGTAAACTATTAGTTATTATCGAGTAAGAATGATGAGAAACGGTACAGTAAATATATCTTGTAAATGATCGAAACGGAAGGTGCAGAAAGATGAAAGCAAACAATTCTCAACGCCAGCGGTATTTCCGAATAACGGGCAGCGACCCAGAATCAAAGGGCATGTACAAGGAAGTGGCAGGATAGCACGAATCAACTCAAATAAGTCGCGACGGGTCGGATAATGAGAGCGGAGGTCGACCGCGCCGGGGTGAGGAGATCGAGCAGAGGGGCTACGCGAGCGAGTCGCAAAAGGGGCGAGCTTTCGAGAATCCGAAGCACGACAAACAGGGAAGTGAAAAGGGGAGAGGGAAACGCGCGTACATAAAGCATTTCGCGCTTCGGGGATTTCGTATTTCGCGACGCGTATTTGCCAGCGGTTGCCATAAATGCCAGAGAAGAACCCATAAATAGGGGCGTGAGCACGCTGTCGGACCAAACGCACGGAATTCTCGTTATTCCGCAGTGTTGTAACCGCGCGACGACTAGAAACTAACGCGATTTCCCGTCCGCGTCCGCGACGCGGACAATCTTTCGGTATCACGCGAGGAGTCTGGACTTCCGGTTGTTCCGAATTCTTTTCACCGAGGAGAAGAACCACACGATCGGATCCTTCGCCTCTCGTGTATTCTTCCGTTTGACCTCGCTCCGAAGCGCGCTTTCACTCGGAAGCCGAAGCGACGAAAATCGAGGGAGCATGATCGCCGAGGTGAGAAATGCCACGTTGCGGAGGTGTTTTAACACGGTTCACTGGTTCTCGGCTATGCGGGCTTTTCACGACCGATGGCGATAGACAAGGTTGCGGTTTATTTACGGATAGAGTATAATAAATATAATAATGTGAGGATACACATACCGCTTAAGGGATTAATTATAAGGACATTAATATCACTTTGCTCGTAATGAAGCTTCACCCTTTACCTTCTATCTTTGTGTCTCTGGTTTTTAATTATACGTCGTTTTTATGTCCATCGTATATCATTTCTGTACCGCCCGCGTATCGAAAACATATTTCTCTCGCAATGATATACGTGTTTATACTATTTTCCCGAATTGTGCCAGCGGTCGTACAGATAAATGAGATCATAAATGAAAACTTATTTCGAGTCGTAAATGTCGCGGGGCGGTTGGAATTTTTTTTTAAATGCAGCCCCGGTTCTCGTGCTCGAAATCCGAACGTTGATATTTTGACGTTCATCCCATAAAGTGCATTAGTGACGATGTGCATCGGCGAACGCTCGTGATATTTTTTATCGCCCTCCATCCTCGTGCCCTAACTCTCGCGTGCTCGCCGTTCCTTGCTCGCTTTTTTCGAAATGGTCGACTATTGGATTACTTACATACGCTTCGTCGGCTATAACTTAAAATGCCATGCCGGGCGACAATATGCGGGAAGCAGCGGGTAGGGGTCGTGAAAAATACAGGCCCGCGTTACTTCCGAATTGTCGATGTCGGAGACGCATTTTTGTCTTAGCACCAAAATTAATCGGAAAATATCGCAGATATAATGCTTCCAAAATTTACAGCGCCGGTAGCGTTTACTCCGAGTCGTTGAACGTTATATCGTTGAGATTTGCGATGCAAATACAATGAAGGTCGTAAATGGAGCATGCGACTTTTATAATGCAAACCCGAGGATAGATCGCGACAAGTTAAATAATATGGAGCAAAACCGCAGTCTTTTCATACTTTTCAATACTTCAACAGGAAACTACATCGCGAATCCTGAAATGCAAGAATAAATATTGCGTTACTATTTCCAAGACGATATCGATTACATTCATAGACGTCCGCGGGGGGGGGGGGGGCAAAAGGGGGCATTTGCCCCCCTCCCCTGGAATGAGCAAAAAATTAAGCATTTGCTCTCCCTTTGAATAAAGGAAAGACAAAGTTGTGCTAACCTTGCCGATCTCTGCCCTAATCCATAGGATTATAATTTCAAAAGATGTATAAATTTCAAATTATAAGTATTCTAATTGTGGAAGTAATATTTTGAATCATGCCCCCTCCTGGAAAAAATCCTGCGCAGACGCCCTTGATTACATTCTCTATTCACGGCTATTAATTTCTCGGTCTACTCTTAGCCGAGAGCTTTTTGATTAAATAGCGAGTTGTTATCCGAGTATAAGAACGCAATAGTATTCCGCCTATGCTCAGAAGATGATCCGTCATATGCATACTCGTCCCGTCGTGGTCTCCTCTCTTCCACTTTCAATTTCATCCAATTGATCAGGCGGATCACAAGAGGCTCGATGCGTATGAAAGTCGAACTCGCAGATACGCGCTCTCCTCTCGCACATTCTCACGAATAAAGGGTACGTGACGGTAAGAGCTATACGTCATTCAGAAGTCGTTCCGTCACGCCGCGCTTCTTGTACACCAGAAAAAAGAATTCGCTCGCCCTCTTCCCGTTGGTTCTCGCCGGAACACTCCGGACTCGGGACGGCCATTCTGCGGGTAAATCCGATCCATCAATGCCCGCCGAAGCCGAAGGTATGGTACCCTGGTACCGGCCGAATTTCCCGCGAGGGCCACACCACGGCCCTCGCGGACCGCTGGCGCTGGCGGACGGGAAGCTCTCCGCCGGAATTATGGTTCCCTTATGCTCCCATTACGGAGCCATCTACGATTATGTTGGCGCGGGTTTCAGCCCCGCCCGCGCTCCCCCGATCCGCATCACGGCCCTCGCAAACAATCTCCGTAGGGCATTTTTGGCCCTTGATGGATGTTGACCTTTTAATGGGTCTCTCGCTCGGAGAGGCCGCGTTGGCCAACGTTCTTTGGACGCGCTATGTACGCCCGCCGCGCCGCGCCGCGCTGTGAGCGTTGACTCGGGCGTGATTTGATGGACAATATCGTAATGCAGTCGCCGGAATAATTTCGTATCGGCGATCCTGGCGGCCGGGGATATCCTTGGCCGGTGATCGATGCTGACGTTTACGCGTTATCGTTAATGGAGGAACAGATGACGCTTTTGTGACATCGCGGGGGCTTGTATTTTATTTACAATCCTGTTGCCGAAAGAGCCATTATATGAGTGTGCACACATATCGGAATACGCACACTTGGCCGAATTTGTTTTAATCGAATACATTTGCGCTGATCGCTCTTTTTGCGCCGTGTACCTTTCCCATAACGTGCATTTCACATTTTGTAAAGACACACCAGCGCGGGGAAATTTAATTTAATTTTTTTTCCCGCGATTACACGTGTACATTCAAGTTAACCAATTTATTTCGCTTCAATAACGATGATATAATAAAACTTATCGATCCGAATAAAAATCAATTTGTACTTTATACAATTTGCCATCAAATTCAATTTCGTGTGTTATCGCGCGGCAAAAATTCTTATTGATATAACATGGTCCGGTTCGCAAGACTCGTAATTGAAATTTGTGTAGGTCATTGTCATAAATTGTACGTGCGGATATTCTAGATATGCGCGTCCTATGTGCTTGCGTTCGACATTACGAATGGTCAATAGTCGTTGGTCAATGTCCATGCGTACGTTTGATGGAAGGTCGATAGCTACATACTTCCGAAGTTCAGGGTTGGAAAAGTTACTTTGAACAGTAACTCGTTACCGTTACTCGTTATCCATTGGAAATAGTAACTTGCTACTGTTATTGTTATTTAAAAAATAATGATAATCGTTACAACTTTCGTTACTTTTTTACTAAATGTTGATGACCTTTTTTTAAAGTGATATCCGATTGCCTACATTGCTAATTAACCAGATCAACACAAAACTTATGAGTGGTTGTAATTAATCGCAATATGGTCAAATGTAACGCTTCCCTTTTTTAAAACTCTCTTGTGTCTGTTCCATATATCTATTATACGTGTGCAAAGTAACAATACAAATAACGATTATATTTGTTAAAAAATGTAACTATATTACCGTCACCGTTATTAATAAAAAAATATAACGTCCTTACCAGTTCACTATTAAATTCGTAGTGTCAAATTAACTTCAATTTGAGTCACTTTTAACTATTCTATAGGTCGCCACTGCTCCTACTCAATATGTCATTAATTTCGACACCTTGTTTTAGTTAAATTAACGACAAATATGTCATTTTGACACACATGGTAGTTAAAAATAACAAAATGTTAACCATTGTTTTAGTTAAATTAACGACATATTAAGTAGGAGCAGTGGCGACCCAAAGGAATTAACAGTGTTCGTTATCAAAAAAAGTAACTGTAATGGTGTAACGGCGTTATTTCCCAATCCTGCCGAAATTACCAAATTGCATATGACTAATACATTTTGGGCTATGCCTCCTTCGATCCCCCGTTTCCGCAAACATGATATCAGTCTTATTCTACGCGCAACACTCATATTATAATTCACAATCAATATCCGCTCCTTATTGGTACTGTAGACACGACGGTAGAGCACACAAACTGATCGCATTGCGCGCCACATCGAGTGCATCCAATAATATCACATTAAATTGCTGGGGGATAAATCTGCAACGGGCAATCCAAACGTGCATTTATCTTTCACGCCGTGCTGGTAGTCATTTTTCTCCCCCCGGCGCCCTTTTTGCCGCCCTATATTATATTTTATATCACTGGATATAAGTTCTCCGTGCGCCTCCCATATTTGAAGACACAACAATTAAGGTTTGCCGAAATGGTATATGTATCTATGTCAATTGTGTATATAATAATAATAAACAATGAAAAACAAATAAAGTCAAATTAAGCCAAATGTGACAAATGGCGTCACTTAAGAGTTATTATATATATATATTATAATAATTTAATTATATATATATATATTATAATAATTTAATTGAATGTTTTCTGAATATAAAATGTATCCAGGAAACATATTCTAAAAAGATACTTTTATTATCTTTTCTTGATTGGAACATGTTTCTTAAATATACGTATTAAAATCTATTTATTTACTGTTTGAAGTATAGATCTAAATTAAATAAATTATTTCGCTTCATTAACACATTTAAGTTTAATATATTTATCGCAGTCATGTGTTTATATATATATATATATTCAGGAAACATATTTCATTCAAGAAAAGATAATAAAGTTATCTTTTTAGCAAAATTTATTGAATAAAATATGACTGCGGTAAATAAATAGATTTTAAAAATCAATTTTATTAGTTCTAAATATAAAATCTAGGCAAATCTAAGCAAAAGTCGTCAATGGAATAAACTAATATCGATAGAATAAATTTTATTAGCTCCATTTGAGTATATTTTTACTACAAAAATTGGAATTGAATAAATAAAACAGGATTATTTTCGCCAAGTTTTATATGTGGATTAAAAATACATATAAACGACACACTTACTGAAATGGTGTACATTTATAATTAATTTATGTACATAATTAATCAATGCACCGGCATGTTTAAAGAATCTTCAAACATTTATATCATTCTACATGGTTATGTTAAGAATAAACAAATTTTTTCATTGCGATACATCGATTGTACATATATTTTTAAAACAATGCAATTTTATCTTTCCTTTTAGATCCTAAATTCAAGGAGCCAATAGCCAATGTAACCGCACCAGTGGGAAGGGAAGCCATTCTCTCCTGCGTTGTTCAAGATCTTGCTGGATACAAGGTATTTTGAATTTTTATTGATACGTACCTAAGCACTCCATCAATCGATTGTTTCATTGAAGTTTTATTAGCACATCGTTATATACCAATTAAACGTTCCGCAATATCTTTATATTCGGCAAATTTCTCCAAAAGCCGTTTTTATTTCTTCACACCGTTTAATTAATATTAAGTAACACGGATATATTATAATTAAAGTTTTTCTTATAATAAATTTAGACTCTTATGCGACTATTAATAAGAAAACAATTGTATCTTGAAATAGTTTATCTTTTCTTGTAAATGAATCAACACTCTTGTCATAAAGATTTCGATAAAATTAGTTTATCTTTAAAATAGAGATACTACCAATATCTGAAAGTTGGAAAATAATAATTTTTTATAGCGTTATTGTTTAATATTTTAAATTGTTGATCAAACATCTGTTTACCAGCCGATGTATTCTTATATCTCAAGTTTCGCTTTGTGAGATCATAAAATGTGTTTTTATAGCGTACTTATGAGAATAATTCATGAATAAGTAGTTAGGAACTGGCTGTGAAATTCTGCGCGGCCATTTCACAGCACCACGAACGCCCCCCCCCCCCCTCTCCATGATAAGAAGTATCTAAATGGCGCTAAGTCACTTTAAGTGACGCGACAGTTTCGCAATATTAATGTGAAAATATTACCGATGCATGTTAATGAGCAGCCGTCGGACATGAAAATCTTGGGATATCTTTCATATGTTCATCATTTTGACATGTATGTATGGGATATTTTGTATATGTCAAATTGTTAAGAATAAAATGAGAAACTGTAAATTTGTTACATATAATTACATGTATAATGCATCTAAAGTTAAAATAATTTAATACCCGCAGTAATTGTCGATGCTATAATTTTACACTATTAATTTTATACGCCGTTAGTACCAGCAGATTTTATATTAGCGTATAAAAGATACGATATATGACGGGACTAAAACTACTCATAGAAATATTCTGGAATAAAAGAGAATCCGGGACATGTTATACAATGGGTCGAGTTGTTTAACCCATTGACCTCGTTAGCAAACCACGAAAAAAATTAAATGAATTTCTATCTCTCTCCGACGCTCTTTACACACCGCCGCACTT
This sequence comes from Aphaenogaster ashmeadi, assembly GCA_003063805.1. Classification (NCBI taxonomy): domain Eukaryota; kingdom Metazoa; phylum Arthropoda; class Insecta; order Hymenoptera; family Formicidae; genus Aphaenogaster; species Aphaenogaster ashmeadi. The sequence goes on from NJRQ01000280.1 coordinate 172,738, forward strand.
CAGACGGCCTGAAGAATCTTCTTGCGCAGCCGAAGTAATTAGTTAATTAATTGGTAAAATTATGTAGAAAGGTATAAAAATGAATACTCATCAGGTACAAGCTAGAACGATCTTATTCAGTCATTATTCGCAATTCCGGTTCAGCTGTCATCAGCCAAAGTGGGTTTAGCGAAGATGTTATGTAGCTAATGGCTTTCGCGAAGTACTAATTTGGGAATGAAAACCGCGTGAAGAAGAACAGCGTCTCAAAGAGGAATTTGATAAAGTTTCTATCTCGAGGATCATTGCTTTTCAGCCCCCCATCCCCATCAATATATGCTGGAACTGTAAATACTTGAATGATTAAATTAATATTACTCGAATATATTCTAAAATCATTCTCGAATAAATTCTAACGCGAAATTTCTGTTAAAATGATGAATATCTAGTTTTGCTGCATAAATTAAATTTGCATCGATATAATAAATTTCGTCAAATAAGTGCCAAGATAATCACACAGATTTAACATTCTCAACCCATGTGCGCAACGCAAACTTTTCACGAATTTGCTGTAACTGTCTCACGCAAAGTTCGCGCATAAACTCTCATTAGAATAAAAGGTTACATTTTTATCCGTTTTCTGGTTGGTATATGTACGAAGTTAGGTTATAAATAACCTTTGTCCGAGAGATTTTTCCGAGCATATACTTGTTTGGCGTTCGAGACAGTAGGAAGGCGCGACCAATAAGAGAGTCGTGAAGAAAAGGGTGCCACTGCAGTGTAAACAAAAAGGCGTCTCAAACAATAGGGCATTAGCTTTGTGAACTGTAATGAAAGTGCTTGCTACTTTGTTCACATTAAATGCTACTTATGTTACGGGCTGCACAATGAATTATAATTGCTGAAAAATGTTGACGAAGGAATGCTCTTGACAGAGTCTTGTAAAAAGCACTCGGCACATTAGGTTACTCTTCATTACTACATTTTTACTACATTGTAGCTGTGAAAAGCCTTATATACATATAATTTTATTTGTGAGTACTACACAATTTAATTACACAATTTAAAGAGCTTGTAAGATGACCGCGACATGTAAGATACACATATGAAAGCCACAAGTTTGATATTCGGGGCACAAGCTCGATATATGTTTAACTTACTAAACGGTTATTATACATTGTATCTCGCGTAACGATATCCATGCTATCATTATAATCGTTTGCGGTATCGTCCTCAGCATAATTATTAATATATTTCATATCTCTCCCATTAAAGGAATGACAATTGCTACGTACAGATAAGTATTAAATTGGCTATTCAAATAATAATATCTGGCCCTTAACATTGTTAATCTTAATCTAATTGTAGCTTATTGTTACACACAAAAAATTCTATCTAATTTCTTACACACGAAGCATTTGCAAATATTCTATCTTTCTTATCAATTAGAAGCAATATTATAACAATTGTTTCATGCTGTTCGAATTGCAATTGAATGTACCTATCTGCACGTTCGCACTGTGGCTTCCGCAACGTTTGAATTACATTCCATCAATCGCGAATTAATTGAGGGCTGCTTAATTAAGGGACGATACAGGTTATTTGTCTTCTAATTGTCGATCATATCGTAAAACAGGCGTAACAATAGTCGTTATTCTTAATCAACAAATTGCACTACGTAGATAAGAGCTTTTCTCAACGATCAATCATTGCTTCATATATATGATATTGTTTTAAATAAATTATATATTGGCGTGCAGCCCCTCGCACAGTAATCGTAGAAACGCAGTTACTACAAAATTCGAAGAATATCTGCGAGAGCGAGGGAAGATTTATATGCGATGAACGGCGTACTGGAATCGAGAAGGATCGACAAGAGAAAAGGTATTGAAAACTATTCATCCTGCGCCGGCTCGCCCGACATGAAATTCAAATCGATGCATTTATAGAGACCACGCGGACCCCTCCACGGCCGACGGCGAATTGCTTACGGGGACCACGACGTGGTGTTGGTCATAGGGAGATAGGGGCAGGGGAGTTCGACGGGTGGGACGGGGCGGAATAATCGCGCCGTTTATAAGCCGGCGGTGCGTCGGTCGGTGTTCCGGCTATGCATTAAGATGACGGATAACAGCCGCAGCTATGCCGGAAGGCTTGAATCGTCACGATGCGGAGATAACGACGCCTCTCCTGGCTCGTCGCTCCCGGTTTACATGTAATGTTACCACGCCGCGGACATCAACCCTTTTACTTGGCCAGGTGACGCGATATCCGCACGCGCGCCGAGCTTTCCGTCAATCGTATACCGGATTTCAAATGTTCTTCGCCATTGTACAGTGCGAGTGTATGGATGTCACACTTACAGCCGCCGATACACGGTGAAAATATTAATGTGCGACAACGAGCTAATCAGATGTAATATGCATCTGTTATCATCCCTCTCTCAGTCCTCGTAATAAAGAAATGAAGTTTCCGTTTTCAGCTGAATAACTAGATTATCTGTATAATCTACTCTCTTGAAACCTACTTTTCTAAACACTTTAACGTTTGATTATGAGATTGATTATTAGAAACTCTATTATTGTCTTGCTTCTGAAACAATTACATCTTTTCGATCGACCATGCATTCGACAGGTTGCGCGACATAACTGGGGCATTCAGTATAGCAACGTTATAATAGATGTTCATGAAAGCAGGACTAAGTTATGGCCCCAGGATATAATAGCGGGTTGACCGGGTGATTGAGCATAGTCTTCTCAAGATTATAATTTCGACCGAGAGCTATCAGCCCCGCTTGAATTTTAATTGCCAAGTTTTGGCTCGCGCATTCGGCTCGTCGACTCGAGAATAACCGTGGTTCGTTAATTAATGCCTAGACTGGACTTAAAGTCGCATAGCCGATTACCGTTTGATTCTGACCGTCACTCCTTTCGATTGTCATCTATTCAGCAGTAATTATGAGCTGAAGCGCATACAACTGTTCGAAAATATGGAAGGCAGATCCCCACGTCGCAGCACAGGTTAATTTCATTAGAATAACTAGATAATAACTAGCTAATTGCGTCGCCTCTGGCATAGCTAAATGTGACAATGTAACTTGGTTCATTAATAATAACGGTACGTTAATTATCGGCGAGTTTAACGGCGCGCGGTATCTTATACGAACTGAAACTAGAAATAATACGAAATGGATCGAGATGTGCATAGTGCATCTGATTGTGAGTATGTGATATGATACGCTCATAGTTCATTCATCGTTTTACTCCTTAACGACGGATGATGGTTCTTCATTATGATAACGTTCAACAATCGATATTCAGCGATCGATGTCGCCGACTGGTGATCCGATTCTTCCAATAAGTCAGCGGTCTAATTGGCGCTTAGGATCGTGATCGTTGTATTTCTTCAGCGTACTTCCCGCCGATTCATTTTACCGACGATTTATATTCCGACGACGGGGAAGCGAATTTACACGTCGTCGAGAGGAGTTGCATCTGGCAGTCGCGGATCAATCTGAATTCGCAAACACCGCCGTCTCCGCGTTCCGCTTCGTCTGCCTGCAGGCCGCCCCGACTCATCGGCTTTCGGGCCATAGGGCTGGATTAATCATGGTCCTCTGTAAGCACTGATGCATCCGCTAATCCGGGACTCTCTCACTCGATTCAACCATTTCTCCGGAACGATCTACCGTGCCATTATATAATGGTGACTGGATTCGCCGGATTAAATCCACAAACTATTAACTCTGTAACTGCTCGAATGTACCGGTGTACTTGGCTGAGCCCCGACTCTATTTGTTTCAGCTGTCCAATCGCAATCGGGAATCGGCGAAAAACAGCGGTAAACGAAGGCACTCATCCCCGCTTATTTTTGCTGTGAAAATATGATTGCCATTAACGCAGCGCGCGTATAATCTCCCTCTCCGTTAATATCTTACGAGTTCTATCCAGAATATTTGCAATTGTCATATGTGAAAAGATGCGATGTATTCCGTTGACATCCATTTTCATTGTTTTTCGTAACTGAGGGCAATTATGCAACGGTAAAGAAATCCAACGTTTGAAGCATGAAAAATTGCATTAATTCGTAAAATGTACTAACTACGTTGTTTAAATGGATAGCTGATGAAGTTAAAAGTTTTACGAGACGAACCCCTTCGGACCCTCGCTTGTTCTCAACCGTGACAGGGCACAAGCCCGTAACTCTTGGCAACCTTGTAAACGTATAATCGATCTCGCTAATTAGAAAGCAAACGCGATTAATGAGGAGAGGGAACATACAATTTTTCACTCTGTCTCGACGCAATAATGTTATCGACGTCGTAGTCTAGTGAATTTCATAGTATTACTGAACGAATTTTATAATGAGAACGTAAAAGAAAGAGCGGTTTTGATCTTGTTTCATTGACATTAAAGTAAATGTATAAGTTCGTGAATTTGAATTATCTATTATGAAAGTTTGACTATTGAAGACGGACAGTGGGTACAGTATTTATAGCCATTTCGTTGGCGAAATCGGGAGATTTCGCGACTGCCGCTCACAGTCGATATTAGACCGATATTCATGAAGTAAATATGCATTTAGATAGAGAATTAACGTGGCAGTTAGCCTTACCTTTAGTCCATGGCATGTCGTATAATGAGTGTAAAAGGGCACAAAGGAATGATGTCGCTGGAATTTAGAGCATCCTCTGAAGATTCATAAGATTCGCGTTCGCGAAATATTTCACGATGGTAAATTTGATGACAATGATAAAGGAACATTTGCAGGATTATTTTGCCATTTGACAGACCCGACCCATTGTAATTTAACCGGAGTAGAAGGGGGGGGGGCGCATAAAGAGGACGGCAAAGAAAATGTAAATCTCCTATCGCGGCGCTCGTGAGATCGATATACATTTGGAACGCAGATTACTGGAACGATCGGGCTCCAATGGCCATTCTTTTGCGGGACATAACTGCGACATAAAGCCAGATAATTGGTTAATTGAAGAACCAAGCGATAGACGAGACGGAGATCACGGACACAATATCAATGTTCGGATATCAACGACACGAAATTAAAGAATCGACGATTCATTAATCGCGCTCAGCTATTTATAATCTCATTTAGTCCCGATCTTTCGAATTTGTTTCACGTCAGAAATGAATATCGGAATCGAGTGCAGTCGCCCATAATATACGCATCACGTTTGTACTGGATTAATCAGTCAGTAGAGTTAACTAAATTTGAATATCATCGGATGAATACGGTTTAATGCAAATTATGGGATACTTAAAATTGCAGCTACGTTTACCGCGCGTCGACGAGTATGCGTGTTATATATATATACAGGATGATTCTAAATAAGTGTGAAAAATTTTAGGAGATGATTCTTTGTCGAAAATTAAAGGGAGTCTTTCTTTTATAAACACTCTCTCTAAGGAATTACAGTCCTCCAAAAAGGGGAGGTGAAAATTGAAAAATTTATTATAATTTTGTATTGCTTTTGTTTCATTTTTTTCCAACATTTACTATAAATTTATTTTGCTTGCTTTTTTATTCTAAAATTCAACCTCTCGTAACCCGAAACCTATGCCATTTAGCATCGTGCTGTGCATGAGAGCGTATTTTTTCCTTAAAAACTATTGATTTTACGAAAGAAATAAAAGAAATAAAAAATTTTCTAAAAGAATCAAGCCTTCTAACGCATATTTTTAGATGATTACATTCCGGCCCATTAAAGAGTTTTTTAAAAATTAAATAGAGGTTGCTAGTTTTATCCCTTATAACGATACAGGAGGAGTAAAAAAATATTATTAAGTATCGTTTTTACTAGTGAAAAATGTCCACCAAAATTTATTTTTTTAACTTGTCCAAAATTTAGAAAAAGAAACCTAATTGTCACCTCCCCCTTTGGAGGAGTGTAACTCTTCAGGGAGGGATATAGGAGAATATGTTTGTATGAAAAACGCCCTCCCCTTAATTATCGAGAAAGAATCATCTCCTAAAATTTAAGTGCTCTTATTTAGAATCACCCTGTATATATGCATCTAATCATTATCACGCGCATTTTTGCCAAAGATACTTTTCGCGTAAAATGCCTCTGCCTCTTTGCTTGCATTTCGATTAATTAAGCTCTTTTAGCAAAAACGTAAACGTGTCTAATCTCTGCCGTGGCTAATAGCACGTTGCTACAGGCGCGGCACAATTTGCTGCATAATTACTACAGAGATTTGGAACACAGGGAATCCAATGTTGTTTGCCGTTCCCGCGTTGTTGCGGTCTTCTTTCGGATACCCGCGGGACAAATATCCATTTAGATCGTGCATTAGCGGGACGATTAGGTTTAATCCTCTCGACCTTTTGCGTATTAACTAGGAGCCAAAGATTGCCCAAAAGTTGACGTAACGTTCTATCTAGTAGGAAATATTAATTCGCGGTACGCCCCCTCCATTTAAATAATTACGAATAATAATCACGCTCGTGACATTTACATCCATTAAATTGCGCCGTCAAGTTAAAATTGCACTCTAAAAGAAAAATGCAAAAGTGTATCGCAACGGCAATATTAATTAAAGTTCGCAAAGGTATATCTTTTCTGCCTGCAGAGAGAAAAAGAGAAGAGTTTCCGACGCTTTCTAAGTTAAAAATATGCCACAAGCTTTACAGGGCAAGGGAAAAGGGAGTCACGTTGCTCGCGTCACGCATGCATTTAGATCGCACATTAGCAGTGCAATTAAGTTTGAACTTTATCCCTTTGTGCGTAAGCGGAACGAAGAGACGAAGTTTTGATAACGAGGGCCAATATCGAACCGCCCGTAAGGGCGTATAGACGAGCAATCTGCCGGAATCTGCGCACGTATGACATTTCGTACTGACATTTCGACAAGAGCCTCCTCGGGGGACCGTACCTAATGCTGCAACAACCGTCGACTACTTTGGAGTCCTTAATTACCTTAATATCCCCATCATTATGCCGGGTTACTGTATCTCTCGCGTGCTAACCCCTTGCGCCAATTGCGCCAACCAGACACGTTTCGTCGGCCGTTTGCTCGTTCTGGCCGCTCGAAACTACCGGCTTCCATGTATATTATCGTTCGGTTTTCTTTCGAGTTCTCATGCAGACATAGATACATGCACTTTTAAAATGATGTAATGTCAATTCTAAAAATAAGACTGACCTCGATAATCATACTCTCGTTTAACATGTTGAATGGCGGACCTAATTAGCTTGACTCTCTGAAGTAAAATTTTCATTATTAGATTCATATCTCCATAAAATATTATACAGAATAATAATTGCATATTGCAAATTGTATAATTTCTCTGAAAACCAACTATGTGTTTTCTTCATATACCAATTAATTTATCTTATTATTCTGCGCATAAAAGAATTAAGATACGATTATCAAAAAATGAATAGTTTACATGATATTTTATATTTCACATGTCAAAATATATCAGAATATAATATAAAATATCCCGTTAATTATTGATTTTATTAAAATTTATTACTTTTATATGTAAAATAATTAGAATATTAACGTTTTAACATAAAATTTTAACATAATCACATTATGAAAATAGTTGAAAAATCACATAATTCTATTCAAACTATAGTGATGACCTTTATATGCCATGGTCTTGAAAAATTGATTCTTTCAAAAATTAATTTTACCATTATTCGTTCCCTTTCAAATTGTACAACTTTTGTTTAAAACATTTTTGCCTGCCGGGCTCAGTTTTCGAATCATTTGTTTGGAGAAAATAAAATAGAGCACTTTGTACAATATAATTGAATTATGCAAAATTATCATGCACAGTACGTTTATTACTTTTGACTATTACTTGAATATTAATTATACTAATGAAACTACTGAATATTGATTACTATTACAAGTGTTATTTTTTACGAGTGTTATGCATTTTGTTTGGTAAGCGCCGGTCAGCGCAGGTCACCGGATAATGTTCTATTCATGAGAAATATGTATCATGCGAGTTTCATTAATCGAACATATTTACGAATCACAATTCGGTGTGCTTATCCGATCCTAACGAAGTCACCATTGAGATCGAAATAACTTCGTATAGAAGAGCCGTATCTGGAAGAGAGACTTTACTCGGGGTAAGAGCGAGCCGGAGGGTTACGGGGGGGTGCATTTCAGCGTCCGGGGCAAAAGGGGGGGGGGAGTGGCCACGGTGGCTCGACGGTGGTTAGCGTTTCGCTAACTTTATTTCAATGCAGCCCCAAACGAAGGCGAAACGTCTGCTAACGGTGATGAAATCCCGATCTCCCAAAGTGCATCGTCGTAGAATGCATTTCCGTCGTTCGGGCCGATTATCCGCGCTCGCGGTAAGACCCGGCGAAAAGAAAGAGGAAAAAAAACGACCGCCTGCCTCATAATACGGCGGATGGGAAAGTGGCGTATTGGAATTCAATTCCGCGCGAGATTATATACCGGGCCGCGGATCGCCTGTTTGCACGCGGGCTTAGTTAATATTCCGCGGGAGAGGAAGAAGCCCGAATTTCGGAATTGCTGCGGCTTCATTTCGTTTGCGCTCGCATTGCGGGATCCGTGCATGCGCGTATGCGGTATCTCGCGACGTTCGCGTGAAGACGCAAATTTACGACGGATCGTTGCCAGAAGATTACCGCAGCCTGAAGCCCTTTGTCCCGTGCGATCTGAAAATTTCCACTAAGCTCGCTTTTTATCGCGCTTTTACGAGATGGAAAAATTTCTAAAGCTTGTTTCATTAATACCTGCTTTACATTAAAATATGACACCACGTGCGAGTGTCCAAAAACTAGAAAATTTTTACCGTCGCTGGCGCAAAGAAATTAATTGAAAAAAATCGCGGGAAAAGGTTTGCAGTTTAGTGCTCTGTGCGGTAGCGGCGCGGCGCGGCGATGCGAAATCGATGGTAACGTTTGCGAGTAAATGGTGTAACATTTGTCGAATATCCACGCGGCAATTCTCTTGCACGCAGCCCTCCGATAATTCCAAAATACCAGTTATAGAAACACAAAGGACCCAACAACGGGGAGGAATTCGCTCGCGATTCGTGTCCCGTCCGAGGGTTTATGAAATCGTGCAGCCGTGACTAATCAAGGGTGACGGCTGGCACTGATTTAAGGCGCGCGCGCGCGCGCGCCACGGGGTTTTCTGCCAGACGGCCCGAATGCCGCGAGTGCGGAAATATACGATCCAAGATGGACTTGTCGTGTAAGTCGTAAAACTCGTGTACGCGCGCCTTTCCGAACTGTCGTCGCCGTCGTCGTCACCGACGCCCATTCGCCGGCACGTATACGCTCCCTGAAAATTAATCTCACGGAGTCTAGTCTAATCTCAGCTCTCTCGTGACGAGTCCGATCCCCGGCGACTGCCGCGATGACCGTAAGATTGCGGTCTCGCTCGTACGTGAACCAAGTTCGTCGAAATCTCTGCTTACGAAATCTATGCCCGTCCGAGTCGACCTGCCAAAAACTTCGGGGTCCGCCGTTCGAGGAACGGGCCGCGATTCTGGAGGAAGCAACTCGGCGGAAGCCGGAAATTGAGCCGAATGTTTCCTGGGATACGTCGCGGACGTCGGGAAAGTCGGGTAAGCCGTCGCGCGAAACAAGTTTATGCCGGATGCACCGGTGTGTACGGCCTGTGTACGAACATCCAGAGGATTTCTCCGGGATTGTGGTTGTACTGGAAGCCGTATCGCGACGTTATTAGCGCTGTTAGAGGCGAAATGGACGATACATTCCACGCGCGCTAACAGAGAGAATGTCATCTGTGAAAATCATTTTATCAAAATGGCGTCAAAAGATACAATTACAAGATTGCTCGCTATTTAAAAAGGAAGATTGCTCTGAGTTTAAAGTTGCTGTTCGTGGAAAAAAATTTTTCGCTACCACAGCTAATCATGATCTACTATGATAAACTGTGTTTGCTGTCGTGACTATAAATTTCTAAACTACAGCAAACGTTTTTAGAGTTACGAAATTTGTAGTCACGACAGCAATGAAATAGGTATCACAGCTAAGATGTTCGCTGTCCATGTATTACGATTGCAATTTAGTTACCACACGCAGGTTTCAGCTACGGTAGTTACTTTTTTCCGTGTTAAGATTAAATTTTTTGAGAGATTTTTAAAAAAATCGCACGATAAGAGGCCCAAAAACTCCAACGAGCGCAGAATGCCACCGCTTCGTTGCCGTTTCATTTGGAAAAGTCGTGAAACTCGTGCGAGGAAAGCGCGGAGTGTGACACATAGTCGCCGACGCGGGCCGGGTTCTCGGAGTCTCCGTAAATTACAGAAACTCGCGCGATGGTCGCGGCCGTAAATACTTGGTTATCATAGTCGGCGGAAGCACGACGGGGGCATTATACCTGCATTCACGTTCATCGTGGTCAGAGATGGCGGCACCACGCTGGACAGGGCGCTCAACGTTTCCATTCATCGGTGTGGATATCAAATGCAATAGTTCATGGCGGTGCTTCCGACTAGGTGGTCGACCAGTCCTCGACCTCTACCTCCTCTCCTAATCCAACCATCCAGCGTTTCACACCGGTCCCTGGCAGATTTACAGGCGCCTGGCTTGATATCTGCATCCGAGAGTCGCCCGTACTAGACGCACGTGTTCCGAATCTCCTCTCGCCCTGTCTCTCTCTCACTCACTCACTCTCTCTCTCCCCCTGTACTTTCCGTCACACCGGTGACTTTGAAGCAGCGTCATCTGAGATAATTAACCGAGTAATCGACGCGGTCGAATGTGGGATTAAAGGTCGGCGGACGGCTGAGAGACGGTTCGCTAATGAAGCTCCGGAGTCCTTTCGTTCTCGAGTATCTTCCAGATTAACGAGATGTATCAGCCATTATCATTCTCTCATTTGTTTTTATTTTCATAAGCATGTTTTATTATTTATCTATTTTGATATAATTGACCTTTTCCTACACAGTAAAAAACATTTTGTACTTGTGTTAAAACCTTGTTAACATTTTTTTGTTGGATTTTTAACATATTCGAGTATTAATTTAACATAATGCGATTATGTTATTTGAATATTTTCTGTTAAATTGATATTCAACATTTCTTAGTGCTAAAATAATATACAATTTATGAGTAAGTGAACAAATAACATAAAAATAATGTAATTTTAAAACGTAAATTCTAAGATAAATGAATAAAATGTACGTGTAATTTAATAAATGTACGTGTTAATATTATAAATGTTAATTTTACTGAAGAAATATGCTTCCACAATTTGTTTCCAAATTGTTACATTTTTTGTGTTAATTTTTACATAATATTTGTGTGACTTTCTAACACATTTGTCTTGTGTTAAATGAACAAAAATTTAGGTGAACCGTTTGGGGGACACGTGAAATATGTTAATTTTAAGAAAAATTTTCCAACTAACAAAGACAAAATAACATTATTAAAGCCAATCCAAATTCTTCGAGCAGAGAATACCTTTTAGACTCCTCGTCTGTAATATTTCTTATTAATATAATGGACACGTAAATATATAATGATCTATAGATAGAATCTACGTACTATACGTCTTTCCTTTGTTTTTTCTCTGTCTCACTCAGTGAGAAGAGAAGAAAGCGTTTTATTCACAAGTAAATTTTTAACGCAGACTTCTTCAAAAACTTTTGCATTGAAGGAATATGTAACGTATAATTTTTATCACAGATGAAAGCCATTTCTCCCCTTCTTTTTACACTTCCCGAGTGATAAAGTATCACTCGCCTTCTAGATGACATCCTAACATCGGCCGTGTATCAGCCACGTGGAGTGATAAATAAAATATCATACTCTAGTGCCCTATAAAAGGTTGATATCTGAGCGCTGCTATGGCAGCACGAAGCATCTCCGGCGCGACATTTATTCACGCTTGAAGCGGAGAAAGGGCAGATCGTTAAAATTGCGATCACACGGGCGAGTCCATCAACGAGGAAATCCGCGGTCCGCGAGCGAGCCAACCATCCGAATTTCATCACACGCGTACGGCAAATCGGATCGTTAAGAAAAATCTGTTTCCACGCTCGAAGAGCCCGGGCGAGAGCTGTCACGCGGCGGGTGGGGGTGGCTGCATTTTGCTGGTTTGCGCGCTTATTGTAATTTCTTGCACGCCCTTTGCGAACGCTATGCATGTTACGTTCGCGACGACCAGACAGCCGGCGCGCATCCTCGCCTTATTCTCGCGGTGTTGGTAACATTCGCGCGCGCCCCGCAGCACCATTGCATCCTCTATCTTCAAAGGCGCGGGATAATGGAATTGCTATTTCAGTGCGCAAACATTTATTCCCGCGGATACCGTTCACGTTATAATTTCTGGGATGACATGCATGTGATGTTTGGTGCCCCCGGGGGCGGACTCGCGCATTTTGTCGGCCGTCGGAGATGATTACTTTAAAGAACGCCGGGAGCAACCCTCTCCTCCCCTTTTTACTCCCCTTCGCCGCTCGCGAGCTCGCGAGCTCGCCCCACAAAGAAAGCGCCGCTGATCGCGTAATCGAATGTTACGCTCGGGAGGAGCGTGTAGCGCGAGCGCATACGCGGTGGCGTGGCGGAAAAATGTTAAGAATGCTTCGTCGATTTATTTAATGTCAATAACGTCTGCCTCAATTCTTTGCGCGGATACGGCGACGTAATGTAAAGGACGCGCAGCGTTGCAACTACGTTACACAGGCTCTTCTTAATTAATTCGCCGCTTGTTGTACGACACGTTGTAGGACACGAGATGGCAATAATACTCGGGGCATTTCACGACGACAATAAACGAAGCATTTAATCGCGGTGATGATACATCGTCTGTATTGACCTCTATGCAGATTCATTACTGAACAAAGCTGTCGTTGCATTATCGAAAGTCTAGGTTGCTCGCTACAATTTGCCGTAACTTCGTGACTTATATATGTAATTTCCATAACGCCATAATTCATCATGGTTTATTTTGTACCGTGGTTCGATACGCACGCCCGGCTCGCTAAATTACTATAAATTACTTGATCGACTACCTGGGCGCGAACAGTATGCAACAAACCAGGGGCAATTATCTGCGAAACTTCGTTATACGGAACGCGGTGCGAATAACTCGCGAATAAAAGAGCATTAAACTGTTGGAATAATATAATAACGGAATGGCCGCCCGGATGATCCCGCGGCGTTTTATTTCTCCGGCGGTACGGCCGCGCGGTGAAAAATTATAATTGATATGGACGGACCGGAAACCGAGGGGGAATAATCCGAAGGCGAATGCTGGTGGAAAGGTAGACGGCGGGAAAAGAATCGCCGGTCCGTTGAACTGGAATACAAAAGTCGGCTGGAGACTTATGAATTAAAGGATGTCGGGCTCTCCCGACCGCGCTGCGGAACGTTTCGCGAAAAAAAGGGACAGCTCTTTTCCTTAACGAGAATGCACATTTCGAATACTTATTGTTAACGTATGATTAATAACTGCGTTTCATTATTGTATTAAAATGCGTACTCCAATTTAACTGCTATATTCTGTACAAACTTTGAAATGTCGTTTTAAAATAACGTACATCACGATTTTGCGACAAATTCCCGCGGCGATTTTATTTAGATAAGATATTAAATATTAATTGCATTGCCGTTATTAAAACTGATTTTTGGATTATGCATTAAAAATTGGAAGACAAAAATAATAGACATACTTTAGGAATTAACGGAATTAACGGTTTTGCGTCGTGGATTTATTGAACAAATAATAAATTACAAAAATATAATAATTTAATAATAGTGCAATAAATGCATATGACTTTATAATTATTTCAATCTCACACATATGTAGAGGAGAGTTGCTATAAATATATACCGGTCATCTAAATCGTATCTCATCAATATTTTATATCATTACTTAATATAAGCTAATTAATGTTTAGTAACAAAAATAAATGAGAAATAAGTAATATAGACAAAAATTAACAGATTACATCGTATTTTGTACGTGCTAACGACACTTAAAAAAATCAGGTACAACTGATGTTAATTTTTGATTGTCAATTTATGTGGTTGATAATAATGTAATCATACAATTTTATTCTAAATTTCTATATTTTCATAAAAAAAGGTTTATTGTAAAATACTTTACATTCATTGTAGATACATATTTGCAATTATTATAAAGATTAAATCGACATTTTTATAAAATCTATCATCATGAAGTTTTCTATATCGTACCGGTAGGATTTAGGAACTCGTGCTTATATACTCGTGTTTATATGAATATAAATGTCAATTGCAAAAATAAATTTAAGCCAGTTTTATTTCGACATCCTTACCTTTTTATTATTGTTATTTGTTAATTATTAAATACTTAATACTTTCTTTGATAAATTATTAATAAAATAAGTGTTAGGTAATGATTCCTTTTATTAATCTTATATTTTTAATTATTTTTATTAATATAAATTTTTATTAATATAAATTCGATACTTTCAAGGAGGTATAAGTTAGAAGACTTATGGGTACGAATTAAGCGACCGATTGCCTAAATCGTACCCTTTGCAGCATGTTACAAAAAGACTTGTAACAAATTAATTTGTTATTGATAAAAGGTTAAACATGTAACAATAGGTGCCTGAAACCTCAAGCTACAATTTCCAACGTTTATTTGCGTACAAATCAGTACCAAATGGGAAATATGATAAAAAATAGTTTAAGTAGTACGCAAGCAAGTCTCCCCTATATTCCTGTATGTAACATTGTTCAATAAAATATGATATTTTTCGAGCACAAGAAGGATAATCGTTTTCCGTAGTTTTTGGGGCGCTGAATACGATCCCATTTACCAAATTGCTTTATCACAATTTTGGGAATTTTATGGTAAAAATTGGAAAAAAGCTTTTAGTGTATTTTGGTACATTATAACTACAATATATATATATATATATATATATATATATATATATATGACGCGTTGTAAAAGTTTTATTGCAATTAAGTATATTAGAACTTTTAGTCCTTAAAAGTAATTTGTTGTGTCGATTGTAGTTAAAAAGAAATTTATAATTAATATTGCGTCAAAGTTGCGACTTATATAGGTCATTAAAAATCTAACTTTTTAATATCTTCTGATATCTTTTAACCATAATCGACACAACAAATTCCTTTTAAGGACTAAAAGTCCTAACAACATACTTAATTTTGATAAAATTTCTCCAATACGTCACATATCGTATACAATAGACTCTCTATTAACCGGCTCCTGTGGGAGCGGACCTCCTACCGGATAAACGAATGGCCAGTTAATCCGAAGACCCGCAAAATACTATTTATTGGATCGTAAATAAAATAAAAATATATATATTTTTATATAATATATATTTTATATAATAATATAAATATATATGTTATATAAATGTTTATTGTGTATTTTTACTTGCATAAAAAAATGATCATTTTTGTTTGTCTTTTTGATTTAACAACGGGTATATGAAACAATTTTCTATCGCAGCGTCACATTCGCTAAAAAATCTTGACGAAAATATGACCGGTTAAAGCAAGATGGAATAAAAAGAAGTCTAGTAGTTAGAAACATGCCAAAATACATTAAAATAGCTTTTTTGCAATTTTAATCGCAAAGTTCTCAAGACTGACAATGAGACATGATAGAGCAATTTGGTAAACGGAATCGTATTCAACGTCTAAATAACTACGGGAAACGACGACCCTCGTTCTTATGCATTTTTTTGTTGAACAGTGTAATTGCGCAATAATTCTGAATACTACTGATTATAAGGATTCGAATGCAGGTTTTAATTGACTAATCTATCTATGTAGTCCTGTCATGGCATACATAATAATAACATTTATTTTGTTTGGTTTTTAGGTGGCATGGCTGCGCGTCGATACGCAAACTATTTTGACGATAGCGAGCCACGTGATCACGAAGAATCACAGGATCGCGGTTTCCCACAGCGACCACCGAACGTGGTTCCTTCACATACGGGAAGTGCGGGAGTCCGATCGAGGCTGGTACATGTGTCAGATAAACACGGATCCCATGAAAAGCCAGATCGGTTATCTCGAAGTGGTCGGTGAGTAAAGAAACTGCGTCTCGTTCTCCGGTAACCAACTGGTTGCAATTATTCTGGTTATTTCTGTCATTCTAACTCCGCAGAAAGATTCCCACAGGATATCGATAATTGTTACGTATTTCGTTAGTCTCTCCCCACCGGACCCGATGAAAACCGATTCATCATATCACTTCCGTTCATATGTATTATTATACATTCTCATTCATTTATTACTATCGCCGTCTAATTGTATTAACGAAAATTAGAATGAACATTATTGAAATAACGGACTCGAAATAAAGTCGCCTTTATTTCCTCTCGACCAATTTTCGTCCGCTGTTATCGTAGCCCACTCGAACTCGACCGCCAGATATTCAATTAACATTGCAAGAAGCTGATATATTGAGAAGTGAACGCGGCGGGCCGTAGAATCGTAGCGCGATATTACATATGCGGCATACACACGGGAATAACGCGTGCGTTTGTTGAAAAGGTAGCACGCCAGAATCCACCAAACCAATGCGAACTTCTGTCCGATGCGAGTTAGTCTGCGGACCCCTTGGCTGGGTACAACTTACAAAGTGGCTCTTGCCGCAGTTCGAAGACTACCGCGAGTACTCCCGAACTGCAAAGCTTTAGTCGTACGTCGCTGCTCGAATGCACTCGCAAGTAGATTATACAGAATGCTAATAGGAGACCGCTTTCATCGGTTCCGTCGTTAAGACTTCGTTTCGGGTACCATCGGGCGACTCACCCTTCTCCTTCTCCTTTTCCCTCGTCCGTGTTACGGTATCATAATCTTCTCTCGCTCCTTCATTTGCCGTCTAACCGATGCCGTGTCATTCACTTTTCCCTTCCCTCGTCCAATTTAAAAAAGTTTCTCAAGCCGCGGTCTCGCTATGCCCTCCGTTCCCCTGCATTAATGATGAAATCTGCCATTGCCAGAACGACCGTTCACTATTTAAGGTTTGAATACGCCGGGTTTAATCCTTGCGCACATCGTGCGCGGGTAAGTGGCAATTTCCATAGATAATGTTACTCGTAATTGTACGGAAATAGGATGATGCGTCGGAGATATGCCATTGCGACGGTGTTGGTGCACGATCATACAGAATGTATCCGAGTTGGATCTCGACTATGCACATTTAATAGCGTGGCTGCCATCGATATAATATGAATGATTTAACAACGAATATTTCTTAGATCTGAAATAAACCATCAAGTTGATTGAGGCATACCCTGCCGGCCAAAAGTTTCAGACAACATATAAAGTTTAAGAATATTCCAGTGAAACACTACTTAAAAGTCTGTGAAACACTACTTAAATTCATGCCTTACTCAATATTTTTTCTTAATTTGAAAATAAATGGGCATTTTTAGCACAGTTGTGGCATAGCATTGCTTAATTTCAAGAAAATGGACTATGATCAAATTAATTTTTCAATTAATATGATAAACTTTATTTATAAACTAATCAATAAACTAATAAACTTAACTTATAATAAACTTGTAACGAGATTATCTAGATTATTAAAAAAGTGATTAAATGTAAAAATGGCTACTTTAAAGTGTTTAAAAGTGTTTAAAAGGGTGTCTAATACTCTTTAGTGCTTTTCATCTTGTAAAAAATATTTTTTAAAGAACTCTCAAATATTTTATATTATTTTTTATTTCATTATAAAATAATGAGTAAAATAATAAAAATATGTTAAATTATAATGCATTAAATTTGACTTCATCTCATATAGTAGACATTTTCAATTAATAGTCTCGAACTTTTCATCGGTAATGTAATTCCTCGTAAATGTCGCGACTATTTTCAATTTATTCGAATAAGATACAACAAAATCTAATATAAACTATTTTTATGATAAATGGGCCTTACTTTATTCAGGCACGTATATAATTAAAATAAATGTATATAGATACGTGATTATTCATTTTATTATTAAAGAAAGACGGGAGTTTGTTATCGTGCGTTTGATATACTGCGCAAAATTTTACCTTTCTATTTAATAATGAAAAGAAGAAAACTTGTATTACATCATACAATATTATAGTAAAGCACATCGTAGTTATTGAAGTGAAATATAAGAAGTATCCGTGCTCTTTTCTCGAGATTCTCTTATCGGTGATGCGGGCGATTCAAAACTCGTTATTTCTCGAATCTTTTTCGCATGCCTCAAAGTCGGCAAAAGAAAGGTTCTCTCTCTCTCTCTCTCTCTCTCTCTCTCTCTCTCTCTCTCTCTCTCTCTCTCTCTCTCTCTCTCTCTCTCTC
>NJRQ01000280.1:191558-273003 GCA_003063805.1 Aphaenogaster ashmeadi
CTCTCTCTCTCTCTCTCTCTCTCTCTCTCTCTCTCTCTCTCTCTCTCTCTCTCTCTCTCTCTCTCTCTCTCCGAGATATCCCCACGAGTTATACTTTCTGTAATGGCTTCTCGGTATTCATCCACAGAGTCTATACGCATTTGTTCGTCGATACGATAATTAAATAAGCTGATGCAATAACAATACGAAACCAGTTTGATTCAGTTAAACCACCGAAGCGGCAACAAATCACGGAACAACAAATGCGAAGATCGTTGCTCAAATATTACGCGCATTATAACGTGATGCCATGTCTGCGCACCGAAGCAAATGGATACGTAATACAGACGTTTTCGCATTCCCTCTTGAAGCAGCCACTCGGAGGAGGAGACCGGACCGGATCCCGGTCGTGATGTAGGGTTCGTTGCGCCCGGTAGCGTTTGTTGTATACTTTACGGTCTTCCGGCACGGTCTTCCGCCGTTTCCTACCGAAATCAAATTGGCATTCTCGAGATACGGCCAGACTCTCGCATCCCATCTGTAGCAATCTAATCCCGCGCTCCAGGGTCCGCTCCAGTTTCAGCGGCGGCTGCAACAGCGGCGATGGCGGCAGCGGCGCAGCAGTTTCTCGCGCCGACTTGACCTGACCCCCTTTCCCAGGTTCAAACCGACCGACGCCGACGCCGACGGTCGGAGCGCGTATAGCCGGCCGGCTACTTACCAGGAACTTGGTCTCCCTCGTGAGATCATTCTGCATCCCCTCACCCTCAGCTCTCTTCCGGCTCACCTCCCCCCGTCCGGCTGGAGTAGGTAATCCCCGGCAAACGTACCGCGCGCCGCCGCGCTTTCTATGTATTTTAACGGCGCCCGCGCGCACAACTCGCGGGAGTGCTATGTCGTCGCGGTCTCTCGTTGCTTAAGAAATCTCCCCCTCCCCCGTCTCTCCCGAGTAAGTAGGCTCCGTCGGAGGCGCAGTCGGCGAGGGTTAGATCGGGGTGAACCGATCCTCCTTCGGGAACTCGCCCTCACACGGAGCGGAGCGCCCACGGTTATATATCTGATAAATAGCGCCACGTTCAACGGGATATGCAAAACGAATGGTCCCCAGTAAACGTAAGAAATTCGTTTGTCGTGTGCTTCCTAGCCCGCGATATTTCTTTAATCTTAGAAGGACCATAGAAAGCCATTTCTTACCAACGTTCTCGTCCTTGGACATTTTTGACGTTTGATTTTGCAACTGAATTAGTCCAATGCTTCAATTAAATAAAAGAATAATTCCTAGGCTCAGTAGATTAAAAGTCATAAAAATAATAAGCAAAATAAAATAGAAATAATAATAATAAATGATAATAAAATATTAATAATAAATGCGTGTGACAACTTTAAATCAGCATATCTTGCGTCTAACTAACTTTATTTAATATAAATGAGAATAGGCCAAATAGGTCATAACTTTATTTATTTATATTATTATTATTCGCACTGAGGATGATTACATTTAAGGTCGGAACGTTTGTACTCGTTATCAATTTATATATTGTTTAATGGTAGATATATAATATATGTATATTAGTATGACGAATCTTGCCTGGCTCATCAGCCCTAAATAAAAAGCATACAGACAAGGAAGTCACTACTGGACGATCTTATCACTTATATGCACTTATGTATCTCACTATAATTGTTGCTGTAATTCTGATGTCAGAATTTATAGGGCTGCATATTCATTAATCGCATTTAGGTCAGCTTTAAGAGGAAACCTCAAATACACTTGAGAAATCTTCTCGCGTGTAGGAAAGAGAGTGGCTGGCAGTATATCATGAGTACACAGGAGGAAACTGATTTTCGGCGGAAATGGTTCTCCGTGTATAATTAGAAACTTTAATTTAGATGAACATTAAGCAGCTTCATCTTTTATTTTGATCAAAAATATGTTTATATAATGGAGATTTAAAATATGTTTATTGCGATACGAATTTAAACACATGAATTAGAAAGCGACGTCTGCAGTTGCGTAATTTGCGTACTTAAATATAGATTATGTCATATGATTCGCGCATTAATACATATTTAACAAGTTGCAAAGCGTGATACCACCAAATAGACTTCCCATCTTGTAATTCCCCGCCGACGATGTATCATGTAATAGCTTCACAATGCTACAATCGGGAAACGTAAAATCACATTACTCGGTAATTGATCCACCAAATATGCATTGATTAACTGTTGAATGGTCTTATCGCGCATAATTGAACTCTCGGCTTTCATATGCGTTGATAATGCGACTCATCAGAGAATGTTTTCGGACCTCAATTATCGGGGATCCCGGCAACGTTTCCGTTAGTGCACGCGCGTGTATACGTATCGTGCACGCGCATACGCAGCCGTACACTGACGGTATTGTGCACGTAGAGAGATTCATCCGGAGAAACTCACGAGTAAATCTAATTTCTCCATTCGTAATGTCAAAGTCTTTCGAGATACGATCGGAAGCGATAGGACTGAATTTACGTCATATCGTCTTCCGTCAAAGACGTTACTGTTTTATGGATACTGATGGCAGTCGCAGACAATCAATGGCTACGTATACACCGTGCGTTTAGGCCGCGGCCTATACCCCAAATTCGACCTAAATTAGTGTTTACAGCGATCGGCCTAAATAATTTAGGTCGAATTTGGGGTATAGGCCGCAGCCTAAACGCACGGTATAAACTAGGTCAATGTTGCTCGAGGAAATGTAAAATTGATGCATTTAAAAGTTATACATTCCTCCAAAATCGATTCGTGTGAAACGTTGACGGCATGAACGATTCACCAGCGAACGACAGAAGCGCCTTATGACTGCGTCGCGTCAGTGGTTACGAATGAAGTAATTTTTGCCATCCGTTGCTTTAAAAATTGCGCCTAACGTGCAGTCGGGGTGAGCGGAGAAAAAGAGAAGCGTGTTGAGTGGCAGGAGAGAGAGGAGGAAGGGAAAAACGAGGAGCACGAGTTCATGAGGCGAGAGAAAAAAAATGAGGAACGAGTGTCGTGCGCTCGCGACCGGGGCCAGAGGGGGAGGGGGCACACGACTTTTCATTTCCGAGAAGGGCTGTAAAGATTGCTCGCGTGCAACCACCCTCCCCCGTCCTACACGTTGTTCCCGGCAAACTCCGCGGCCGTATTACCGCCATAATAATAAGGTTAATGCCTTGCAAATTAAGCGGACGCGAAAGACCTTTCGCGTGGTTTTATGTCCATTTTAGTGCCGATACCTGATCTTTGTCGACGAACCGTAATTATAGCGAATACCGAAGCGATCTCGCGGGCTTCAATGAGATTTGTTGGGATTCTTCCTGCATCTTGAATTACGTGAGCAACCATAACGGGGGCCATCGATAAACACGTGGATAAACACAGACATTAATTACATAGTTAAAAACTCGAAAGTATTTCGGGTTTTTCTCGGATGTATTTTAGATATCTTATTGTTAAATATCGAATAAAAAGAATGCGTTACGATTACGTTATCGTTACGTTATCAACGGCTATTTTGTGGAGCGCTTCTATAAATTTACGTAGAAAACAGAGCTGTATTTTCATCCTGTTGAGAATTCTTTGAGTTCCATAGTTAATTATCGGATCTAAGAGAAAATGCTAATTAGGCAGAGAAGGAGGGTATCGGTAGATCGCGCGAATTACACGAAGAAAATAGATCGAGAGATTCTTATTCGTCGGGAGTACACTTTGATCTTCGTTAATGTCATCCTATTATAAGATCCGATAAGAGACGATGCACTCTGTTGTTTTAATGAAATTTCGCATTGCCGTGTAATTCACGGAATAACGTAGAGACGGCTTTGCCTCCTTTTCCACATTAATGCAGTTTCCAAGTTCAGGTAATTAGCCCCGTCGATATATAAGGCGTTCGTTCATCAGAGATATCGCCGTGGGATGAGAATGCAGCGAAACATTTATAACAAGTCGCGTATCACTCCCACTCCGGGTTTTCTTCCCAGGCAGCGGATACAACCGTAAGTAATCTGCGCGAATACTGTCTCGAGACCTGATATTGGAATCGATCGCTTTATTCCGACGTACTCGCGTCACGAGCATCTGACGACATTGCTCGTAAATCACGAACGCGTCTCGTCTCGATGGGGCGAGAATCTCGTTTATTCTGTACATAAGTAAGGGGACGTGTTTCTTTTATGCGCCAGCCGATTCTCTATTCTGAAATCGTCCAATTAAGCCGGCGAGAGATCGCTTGCTCATACCCCGGAATAAGCTTCATTCGTCCCTCCGAGCGGAAGGATGGGAAGGATGTCACGTGGCTATCGGCCAGCATCCGGTACAGGTCATTGTCAGGACGTCCACGTCACGTTGACGTTGCCCGCCGATATATGGACATAATGCATGATATCCTCAGGGATCTTGACAGACCGTGGGAAGCTACGGTTAACTCTGTGCCAGTTTTGATTTAATTGAGGCGACTAACTGTCTCCTGTAATTCAAGTCCGCCGTATAAACTAATGAAAGCGCCGGCTCTTATCGACCGTTATTCCTCTCATTGAATTTCCGCATTTTATGGGAATATAATAAATATAATTGTTTTAAATAAACATAAACTCGTTATTGCAATGCGGTTATTAATTAAGAATCTGTTCATACGCAAATCAAACAATCGACGCGCACAGTTGCCCTTTCGTTCTTCCTCCAAAGTATCATCTTTGACAATATAGTTTATTATAATTGACAACAATTTTTACATCAGAATTTAATTATGAAAATTGGAAATAGATTAGCCGCCACTAATTTCTCCATACTATCTGTTAATCGTTGCCTGGATCTGTTTCTTGAGAATGATATGAGAAGTGAACTAATAAACTGACTTTGCTGACTGTATTTCTAATTTTATTCTATTCTTTATTTTTTATTTTCTGACTATCTTATATTACTATTATTACTTTATTAATTTGACATGATTTTTATACTTATACATATATACTATTTATTTTTATGTAATGTCAACAATTATTATATTCAGTCTTACTGTTTTTTATAGAGATTTGGTTTAACGGCTATTTATATATAACTATTTACAGTTCAATATACATACATCATGCAGTTTAAGAATTTAATTATATTACAGCTGAAGAAGACCAAGTTAGGTTAAAATACATTCCGTATTAATCTTTTTAATTATAAATATATTTAAATTTATTCTTTTATAAAAGTATTAAGTTTTTAACCATAGTTTGTTCGTTCTTCCCTTTTATTTTAATTGCTTCATAATTGTTTTGTTTTCGCGTTACTTCCGCTATAATATAATAAAATTCGAAATATTATATATAATTATATAGAATTGTTAAATTATCTAGTTCTTAGTATACACGTAAGAAATTAATGTAGTATGTTATTTTATTTATTTCTTTTACGCGTTTAGTTTACGGATATATTGATCGATCAATGTGCGATGCATATCGAATTACCTCTCGAGCACTTCCCTGGCACATAGAGAGATCATACCTACATCCGCAAAGGGAGAAAAGTTAAACTTGCTCTATATATCCCGCAAGAAATTCAACCGTATGTAGTACGTAGTTTACCGCGCACGGGCGATATACACGATGCCAGTTTTTCGACCGGCCGGATACGGATCGCAATTTTCGGAGCACTCGTGCGTGCTTTTTTAAGTCTTTCACGTCGTACAAAACGTGAACGGATACACTTCTAAATTCGGCTACAGCGGCGGTAGCCTATTTCGCCGTAGAAGTTTGCAACTTTTCGCAGCACGCTTTGCAAGTCCATTTCCGTTTCCCCGATGCCTTTATCCGGTATCTTTATCCGCGCGGGCAAAGTACAAAGCGGAGCGGCGCGCCCGCGCCGGCGCCGGCGCGGGCGGTAGCGATGGCGGCGGCGCCGCGCCGCGGCGAGCTGATTTCGCGCGATACTACCTTGCCTTTCTGTAAATATCGTATTCGATATATACATACATATGCAGCGCATATGTGGCATGTAACATTTAATATTACAAATACGCAATCGACATCGCGTACGATGGTTCCCATTGCGGTAATCGAAGCTTCGCAGCGCCTCGCGTTCAACGTCAAATTTTCATTAATTACATCGATATCTCGCCGTAACGGTGAAACGACGTAATGAATTTTCATCTCGCACACATGACGAAACCAATTTCAACTTTATCGATATCGCGATATAACGGCGCATCGAAACGTATGATTTCGTCGTTCCTCATAAATGATTTATTCCGGGGAATATCCGAGGATAAGAGCTAGGAACACCGTGGAAAAGATTAGCATTGTACGATCACTTGCCAACTTATGCATAAAGAAAGAGAGAGAGAGAGAGAGAGAAAGGGGAGAAGGAGAATAGGATGGAAAGAGAGGTTTAGTCAAATTAGAGGGAACAGGAACCTAAATAAATGAGAAGAAGGATAGTTACCTTTCTCCGAGGCCACTTTCCGAAAGATAAACATCTGCTCTTCACTCGGCGAAGAAATTTCGAGTACCGCAGTCTCGACGGATTTATAACGCGATATTCCGCGCTTATTAAAACACGCAGATATATTTACTCAGAGGATGCCGAAGAATATGACGAAGAAGTAGGAAGACAATTATAATACTCGCTATCAAGTGGAAGTAAAAAACAGATGCTTTTTCGAGCAAATTTTCGTGCGTTCCTATTTGTAGTATCCATTAATTCCCATTTTCTCCCCTCCTTAATATTACGTATCCTACGTTATTACCATGATAAATATGCTAATGGTTGGTAGACCTAAGAGGTCAAGTCAAATAAATAATCGCGGAATCCATTATGACAATCAGGTTGAAAGATGAATGTTCGTATCCGCGGGGGATTTGCCCCAATTGTGATTCACGTCGCGGGAAATTCAATAGAAGCTCCGCGATAGACTTTGTCCGCACGGGAAATAAACGAAGAATAAGATCGTTACTTTGCGGCGAACTCATCGTAGCGGGTGGTAACTCTCTCTCTTTTCGTCCTTTCTCCCATTGCGCAAAGAGGCCTCAAGTATAGAGTTTACGGCGAATTTACGACGCGATGGAGCGCGATATTCGCACCTTTAAAACGACCAATCCTTAATTCCGCGCTGTCGACAACGCCGCGAGAATGCCGCGAGTAGGATAGAGGTTCTCCCATGCGAGTCCGGCAGTCGCTGCCCCAGATTGAGTACATTTCGCAATACTGGAAGCGCGAGGTAATAGCGGTTCTCCAACGGTCAGCATCGCGGTGGATCTTTTCTACGGATTATACTCGAGTACCCGCCCCTTGTCGAGACGAAGTTACTACGCTAAGCAAACGGCGCAAAACGCAACGCTGCCTGTTTGCGTTCGATATTTCGCTCGCGAAAGTTGACAGAATCGCGACTTTGTCCGATCGGGTAATACTTTTTGGCGGCAAAAAGAGATTCGTTTTGCGCTCCCGTACTTCCACGATAGGTTCCGCTTACAAGCGAAATTATTTCTGCAAATTCTCCTGAGAAACGCGCAAATGGCTTCAACCGCGTACTGGCGCTATTAAAATTTCTCTGGCGGTAGATCGCAGATGCAATCGCAGCAAATCGATCGGAAAGGGTTAACAAAACGAATCAGAACTAGTTAAGTATTACTTTCAGCGGGATAGTTTCGTAAGCTATGCAAAGTGATATTTTGGATTCAGTACGCTGGTATATCTTCTCTCGCCTCTGATGCTTTTTCCATTAGCATCCTGAGTGCACAAACCGCATAGCCGAATTAGATTGCTCCTTTCTTCCACCGAACGAGGAAAAAGAATAATTTCTCTCACATAAAGTTTGGTAAACATTAGCACATTTCAGAATATACAATTTATTATAACAGAGATACGATATATACACACACACAGAAAGAACGGTTTTGCTCAAGTATCTAAAAATTTAGCTAGATACAGATCTGAAAATAATTATGTTGGACCATCAAAATATAATTACGTACGACATTCTCTCTCAAACATGATAATAATGTTGCAACAAATTTTGACATTCTAACAACTAGTTTCACCGTCCAGTATAATTATTTTAATGGCAACATAATTATTTTCAGATCTGTATTTAGATAAATTTTTAGATACTTGAGCAAAATTGTTTTTTTCATGCACATACAATTTATTATAACGAAAGTACACGACTATAACGGTTTTATTAAAGTTGATAAAAATTAGGCCAGATCTATAATATTGAAATAATAATGTTGGACCATCAAAATAATTACATAAGACACGCTCAAGCATGATGATATATAATGCTGCAAAAAATCTTGACATTCTCACAACCAGTTTAAGCGTCCAATAAAATTATTTTAACGGGAACATAATTATTTTCAGATCTGTAATTAGATAAAATTTTAGATACTTGAGCAAAATCGGTTTTCCATGCATGTACAATTTATTATAACGGAAATACATGACTAGAACGGTTTCACTAAAGTTTATAAAAATTAGGCCAGATCTATAATGTTGGCATAATAATATTGGACCATCAAAATAATTATATAGGTCGCTGAAGCATGATAATGCTGCAAAAAGTTTGGACATTCTAGCTTGAACGTTCAATATAATTATTTTGATAATTATTTTCCAACAAAATTATTTTCAGATCTATAACTGACCTAATTTTTAGATACTTCAGCAAAACCGTTTTTTTTTTCGTATAATTCGTATTTATGGCAAACACAACAAATGTTCATAGTTTGGTATTTACGATTAACGCACAAAATGCATGTTGTATGGACTGTAATTTCGCGCTTTCAGCTTCCATTCATATAATGTCACCTTCGAGAAACCGGATTCTCTTACAAGGTTTCTTAAAAATTTGATATTTTTCAGGTCACTGTAAATCTTTTACGTGGACCATTGTCCGAAATTTCTCCGAGATGCAACGCATGATAGTCCAACGTCTCAAAGGGTTTCGTGACAATGGCGTTTCAAGCGTGCGTGGCGTCTGTTTTTATTGTAGTGTAGACTATGCAAGCCGCGCCGGGCTTTCGCAACCGCAGGATAATGTGACCGCGAAATTGCGAGAACGAATACCAGCACACTGCGAGATGTGTGCATTAAGAAGTGCATCCTGATACGATGAAATGCGAATGAGTACAAAAGTCACGTTGAATTTAACGCTCTGCTTAAGTGCTATCAATTTAAACTATATTCCGCTTGTATATTTACGGGGGCGCGTATACATAATTCAGAACAACTTTGCAGAAATAGTTGCATGCGAATGTAGCGTCTGTATTAACTAGCGGAGAAGCTCCGCTCTTCTGCATCTGCTTGACCGGCGCAATGAACTCGCTTTGAGTAAGGAAAAGTTAAAAAAGAAACGGATATAAAGAAAGGGATAAAAAGCAGATTTTCATTTTCCTCCCGTATACCGCGTTGAAAAAGCTACTGAAGATCGCGCACATTCTCCGTGCCGGAAATATATCTCATAAATAACTTAAAATAAGAATAGAATTTCAATCTCGTACTTTAGCCCGATGTATATATATATATATATATATATATATATATATATATATATATATATTTGTAATTTTACCAATATATAGAGATCTAAAGATAACTGACAACGTGTCTTTACTCCTCATTTACATTACAAATTTACCGAAATGTTTTATGTAATTGGATCGTTCCTGTTTAAAAATTTAAAAAACCTAACCGATAGCATTGTCTAAAAGTCGAAATATCTAAAAGTATTCGAATACGTAAACTTTGGCGTGCGAGACCGCGTGAGTTTAAGTGAAGCGAGGGAAGAAAGTGCGAGCGACGGGTCGTCGAATATTCCTTTTTGATGGCCGCCAGCAATTTGATACGACGATACCTGCCGGCGCCATTTGAGCCGCTTTATGTACCGAGTAAATAAATCCTCGCCTCTCGTACACACGTACACATAGACACGATGGTCCTCGCTCGCCCGTCCGTCGCGGCCGCCAGGAACCGACTGATTTCGATTAGGGACCTGGATTGTCCTGCGGATCGTGTGTCCCGGCAAAGTGATCTATTGTTCCAGCGAAGCTACGCGCGCCTCGGCCGAACTTTCCGGCGTTTCCGCCCGCCGTGCAACCCCCGCCCGCGATACCGAGAGCACTTTTATCTTCATTCTTTATCCACCGCGCCTCCCTGTCCCTACCTACCTACCTACCCTCCGCTCGCCCGTTACCTTTTTTCGCGTGGCCTCTGGCAGATAACAAGATGGCAACGGACCGTGACGACGACGAGTATCTCTCCCGCCGAGTAAAATTGTCCGGATCTCGTCACGGTACAGGCAGATAGATAGGCAACGGGAGATGGGGAGGAAAGAGGTGCGCGCCCCTCGTTATCTTGCAACGCCGCCGAGAAGTGGCAGCAACAAATACATAATGGAACATTTCGCTTGCCTCTCCGCTACCGGTGTGTTCGCGGTTTTTGCTCTGACCAGCAGCGCAACGACATGTCGGCATGTTTCTCGAATGTTACGTATAATGTTTCCACCTGGCGAACAACATCCGAACGTTTCGTTTCCCTTTTCCTTTTCGATCAATAAATTCTCTTATAATTTAATTTTCTCAGAGCTTACGATCTGTTTGCCGAGTTAAAAGTTTCATGACGCAATGAACCGTTCGAAAAGATAACTTTGTTATTCGTTTTTGCTGTATCGGACGATAAATAATTTCTTGTATCGAGCTTTCGTCAGATAGAAATAATCGCTCCTAATATGATGAAATTAATGCGAGATGCATTAATTATATCTCCGATTCAATTGTATCCAATAGCAAAATACAGCAGAATATACGAAATATCTGAATTTGACATGTGACAATTTGCATTATAATTTACAGAGAATAAAATTGGAAAACGCACACTGTGACTCACTGCGAGTCACTTTTAAGCCAAGCAGTATCATAAGTAAATTGTGGTTTATACGGTAGATTCGATTATATATAGCGCTAGTCGACAACTAAAAGTTAAACCAAAGAACAATTCACAGTCCGAAATGTGTAACGCAGCCACACTACGTTATTTCCATTTGAAAGAATTTCCGCCTTTGCATCAACGCCAGAAAATTATCCGTGCAAATTTCTTCACCTCAATAAATCTCGCGAAAAGCGTTGAAAACTATAAATGTCAGGGCTATGAAGAATTGATACATCTATTTTTATTTCCCGTCTGGATACGTGTGAATGCCTGGTGCGAGCGATATCCGACAAAAGATATCGTATAAAGCGATACCTTTGTTTCGGACTAGGTATTTCTTGGCACCTTCGTGTGTTTAGAGCTAATCGTAACTTGACTTTATATTGACGCCGTTACTTTTATCGCTTTATACATTACGTTTATGCATAAACTTTACGCATAACTAAATTTATACGTTTATGCATAACTCATTCGTTAAAAAATCAAAATAATATTTGTAAAATGTCTAGACTGTACATGTGTTGCGAATTTATATATTTAATTGCACAATTGATATTCACAATTTCAAGTGTCGAAACTCCAATGTACCTCGGGGAGTATCCTCATAAGAACAGGGATAAGAGCTTTGATGTGTGTGAACTCTCATTCGAATTAATATATTCTCTCTGTGCAAGCCTTATCAATTATTGCAGGCCCGAATCAGATCCGCAATAATGCCAGAAACGATTTAATAATTTAGCTGGCTATAATCATACATTCATAATCGCTGAATTACTGCCATGAGAGAGAGAGAGAGAGAGAGAGAGAGAGAGAGAGAGAGAGAGAGAGAGAAATGTTTTGTCGGGCACGGTCGTGTACTTTCATATCATAATCACAAAGCGATGACATGGCTAATATTAGCGGTTCGATAACGCACCTAATCCTAGTGTCGAAGCGCTAATAAGTATAGGCTCATTAGTCTCCATATTTATTGATGTGACAATCGTACGTACGCATAAATCGCAGTTCAAGTTGTAAATATTTGTCCTATGCAAACTAGCGCAATTAGTTATCCCATCTTAGATAGTTCTCATTGAATAAGATGCAACGTATCAGATTTTGCAAGTGTTTTAACTTATCAAGCAAGAATATTCATAATTCAATATTTGATCCGTGTCTCCATATTATTAGACGCATCTTGGAGATTTTTTGATAGATTCACCTTGAGAGGCCGAAAATGAAAATGACGCGTCAAAACGAATGCATCCGCTTTATGGGCAACTTTTCTTTACATATTTCGATTAATTACAACAATGATAGATGAGATAGATGACAATCATAACTCTGATCCTTGGAAGGCTGTAATATGACTAGGGATTGTATATTCTGTATATTTGTACCTACTATGTTGAAACATCTTATTCAACAATCGATAAGCTGTCTGTAGATGTATCACAAACTATAATATAGCACACCATTTATTGGCATAAAAAAATATACACACGAGTGTGTGCGTGTTTGTGTGATCGTTTAAGATAAACTCAGTGCTCTACGAATGAAATGCAACGTGCCATGAATTATTCAGGAAACCGCGGCAAGCTTGCACGTGCTAATTAACCGACAACCTGTCGTCGCGTGAGGTTACTCTTTGAAATGTTGGTACACGTTTGTTTTGCAAATGTGTCAATAAAAGTCACAAAAATACAGTTGCGACAGAACTTTTTCGAGGTGATTTTTCAATTTCACGGGCTGCGTCACCTCGATATACAGCGTGTCAAAAACGGTGTTTTCTTTTTAATTGATCTCTTGATTAAGAAGACGGCCCCTCGCTCTCGTTCAAATAATTTCGCGTTATATCGGTTTCACATTATACAAAGGGCTCGCGGTTTACATTCTGTCCCGCAGGATTGTTAGGACCCCGATTAAATTCTTGCCCCCGGAGTTGGTTTCTTTAATTAAATTCCCCCGCTACACGTAATTCTTCTTATTTCCATTCGACCCAATTGTTCCCCGACGTCGTGCTCGAACGAAAGCTGTAGCCGGCTACGCGAGAAGCGGAGCGCCGCGCCGGCCGCGCCGGTTTTCAGTAGAAAAGCCTCGATACGGCTCAGACTGCGAGGCGCCCGGCCGGCACGCGAATAATCGTTGCATGTCCGCACGTGCTAACGAGTGAGAATAGCTACGCATTAACTCGCGATCAGCTGATGGTGTCCGTTCGTGTTGCAGATAGCGTTATATCGGAAAAATGTGAGTGGAGGGACCGGCTTGATCGATAGCCGGCTCGTGATTCCGCAATTCCCACGCGGCCACTTTCGCCTCTCTTTCTCTCTCTCTCTCTCTCTCTCTCTCTTTCTCCTTACTAATTGTACAAACCTATTTAAATATCGATCACGCATTTTTCGCGATTTATAGGGTGCGTGAAACACTGCTATAAAATAGGCATGCTGACCGGGCGCGAAGAGCTGCACCTGCTTCATTATACGCCGGAGCGTATTTCCATGAATCCCCCGTATTATGTGCAATTTGTTCCGTATCCGCGAATTATTTATTAAGATATTGCACTGTCGATGATATCGATTATCGACGATTACGTAGCTTCGTACAAAAGATAAGCTGTGGAAATGTATAGCAACTATAGCACGCTGCGAACAAAACGCTTTTAACGAGAGGGTAAAATGTAGTTTTAATCAAAATTACCTCGCTTTAATATACATTTTCATATATTGTTTGGTAAAAATGTTTGTTGCTGTCTAGCAATGAAATGGAAATTTCATCACAGATTATTTTTGTAATCGCCGTTGCTTTTGTCATATATCACGTCGCTTTTATCATTGCTTTGAACTTTCAAATACACAATTGGATATTGTATTCATGCAAAATGAAACAAATAAAATGCTTGTAAATAATATTTCTTGCATTTTAAACCGAATAATAAATGATCTAAAAAAATTACAGTTTATTAAATAATTATATAATTTTATATAGAAACGCTGCATATTTACAAAACATGTGATTATAAACACTTTCGATTTTGAATAGCTTTTATTTTTTATTTTTTGATACCGAGGTCATTTATATTTCACTTTAATATTAAAAATGCCCTCTTTCGATCAGTGTAATCGAAAGAAGGCATTTTTAAAATGTTTAAAATAAACCAGATATCAATAACAGACATAGTTCCACACAATTGTTTAAGATTCCGCACCATCACACACATCGGAAACGACTTTGAAGGGACAAAATATTTATTTCTAAAAAAGAATGGATTTCAAAGTCTTCGGATGCAGGCCTGATAAATTATTTTGTCTGGAGCAACTTGAAATAGAAGCTGTGAGCTTTAAAAAATTAAAAATATAAAAGCGGGTCTCGCGCCACGCTTAAAACAGGCTTGGAGGAACTTGCTCAAGAATTCCTGGTCTAACCAATTATTAAAAATCTATAAAGCAAATTTATCGAGGGGATTATATCTAAAAAGCTGTCACGAATCATTAATAAATGAAAAAATTATTAAAAATCGAAAGTGTTCATAATCGCGTTTTATCAATGTATGCAGCATTTCTATATAGAAGTATACAAATGAATTGTCGTTTTCGATGCGTGTAATGCGTGCGGAATCTTAAATAATTGTGTGGAGCTATGTCCGTTTCTGTTATCTGGTTTATTTTAAAGATTTTAAAAATGTCTTCTTTCAATTACACTGATATAATTATCACGAGCGCAGCAGTGCATCTATATTTTTCGAGTCCGAGTCGTCGAGCTCGTCAATATCACTTCAGCTGTCTCTCCGCATCAACGAATAAACTTTTCTACGCGATCAACGCGCTAATCCGCGCATCAAAAATTTCGTGGCTCAATCATTCGTACAATGCCCTATCCGAGAGTTGTCAGTTATTCTCCACGCGTCGCTGGCTCGCGAAATTGCAGTCGGAGCTACGTCAGCCATAACACTCTTTGTCGGTGTATCACGAATACGCGATTTAACTGAGCGATACGCGCGTACTTAGCTGCATGAGCGCACAATGAGTGCCCGATTATCGCGGCAGATTTGTATTGACGTCGTCTGTGCTTTATTGCGAACCAAGAACAGTAGTTACCGCGTCCAGCGATTATCGTACGAGAAGCAGAGACGGGAAGCAGACGTAGACTGATATCGATGTCAGATTTAAATCGAGCTTATTAGAACGAAAAACTAACACAAACCAAGTTGAAGTCTTTCGCATTGTGACTCAACTCGCATTCGACTCGATTATAACGTCATTATCTTCTTTCCTATGCAGGACGATGGAATAAAATTTATTACCGATTATCGAAGCTTCTTGAAATCTGCAAACTAGAGGAAAGCGCGCGAGTCCCGCCGCGCTGTTTATTCATGTCGCTCTGAAATTAGGGGCCAAGTTCCATCATCCGTTATCGCGTCATCGTGTTGTGAACGCAAAATGGAGCGCAGTATTCTGGGTAACTGCCTAATCGCCCGCGGATAAATTTATGTCAATTATACCTAATCTATATAAGTTTGCCGCTGTATTCACGCTTTCGGCGCGGGCCGTGAATAGTTCTCGTACAAAGAAGCGTGTACGAACGAGCCAATCGCAATTCTGTTTAGCAATTACAATCGCGAGGTGATTAATGCGCCTAGGTACTTATTTGCGACTCCCCTATTGCCGTTTAATAAAGCCGTCGTTAATACTCATCACAATGAAGCGGGTGCATGTCTTCTCATGGCATTTCGTACAATGCCCGCGTTATTTTGATCGCGCGGTCCACCGGGCTCGCCCACGCGCGGATATCTTCGGGCCATGCAAAACCGGTGGGCGAGATCCCCGGATCCGGTAAAATCCTCTTTGTTCCTGCAACACGCTCGGCCCCGCGCGATACGTGTTAATCGCGCCGCGCCGCGCCGCGCCGCGCCGCGCCGCGCCGAGGTCGCGATTGATGCATGAACGCATTCATCCGGCCCGCGGTAGTTACATTTTAACCATCTATTTGCAAAAGCGGAACGCTGCTTTCGCGCGGCGAAAATAAATTTAGGCGATTTAGTTATAAACCCAATTAGCTCCACTCGGCACGCGAGAACGGCTGTTATCCTCTTCCGCCTCTCTCGCGTATTGCGCCAGCTATATGTAGCTTCGATGTTTTTCGAACGGACGACAGCGTTGAGCGTGTATGTACGTCCTGATTGGGTATCCCGCGAGCACGCGTGCTTCATAAAGTATGCCGGGCGTTCATTGAACGGTAACGTTTAACGCGTTTGTGAAAAACCGCCACGTGGTGCGGCGCAAATTTATATTCTTCGTATAAAGAGCCGGGGATTCGCAAATAGCTCGCGAAAAGTTGACAATTTCGAATTGGAATTAATTGTCTTTTCGGACAAATAAAATTGAAATTAGCGATATTTTGTACGTGTACGCGTGCATTTGTGGAATAATGGTTAGAGCGTACACAAAATACAAAGGATTGGTATACTCTCGCGATCATCGTCGTGTGTTTTTCGAAAGCTTCGAGGCGACAAAAATATCATCAATGATTATCCGGCAATCGATAACTCGCCAGATGATATTCCCTTTTGTTTAAATACGTTATTCGAGTTCAGCAGCAAGCTAGCTGTTTGCCGAGGCCCAATATTGGGTTACTGTTCGCGAATCCTGCGAACCAATCTCTTCTGGCAATCGCGCTACATATCTCCCTGTGGGCGCTTCGATTCGTTGGCGGCAGCAAAGTTGTAAGCTGCATATTTTATCTGTGATAAAGTGCACCGCCGATACTCCCGCTCGGCTCTCGCACAGCTTAGTTCCGTTAAGAACTTACTACTTCCTTTCGCTGAATCTATGCGCATCCCGCGGAAGCAGCGATCCGATAAAAATGTACAACGCCATCTCTTTTGTGCGTTACTAATGTATCACGCTCCCGTCTACTAGAAAAGTGCGAAAAATGTATAAATTAAACCCAGATTCGCCGACAAGAGAAGGAAAGCTATAAGGGGCAAAAAGAAGATACAAGGTAAAAGAGAAAGTTTAAGAAGGAAAAGAAGAACTGTGCGTAGTGCATTAAGACGAATTAGTCTATCCATAGATATTGAGCTGACAAATTGATTTATTTATAGTGATTAGACCTCTCGTACATGACGAGACATCTGTGGAGCCTAGATCGTTGGCGTACTCTTCGGGGTTAGCCGGATCCGCGGATAAATTCGCCAAACTTTTCTCCCCGTTGGTCTATTCCCCAGCTGATTTACTAAGACCCGCCCCGATAGCCCTGCAGGCGGCACTCGTTACAACGTCGTTTCCGAGCCCGGAACGAATTCCCAACTTCGCTACGTGGCATGTCGTGTTTCGACGTGAGGCAAGCGTTCCCCGTTCCCCGTTCCCCGCTGCCCATTCCCATTCCCATTCCTTTCTCCTCCCATGCTGGCCGTTCGATTTACGCATCGAAATTAAGCCACGCTCGGCTTGCGGCGCTCGTCCGATGCACTGCACTTTTTTAAACCCGACCCCACGCTACTCAACGTCAGTTGCATCGGTAGAAACGACGTTCCGCGAAACGAGCGCGCCATTGGCCAGGGCTGAGCCCAAGAGAATCTGGCGCGGTGGAGGTTGTTACGGAGTGGGATGGACGTGATAGAGCTGGATTGATACCTGATACAAGTCTACCTCGCTTGAGGATTTTTGCACCAGCGCCGCTCGAAGAAGGGAAGAACGCCTGTACCACAAAAAGCACGGAATACGACGGAACGTCTGATTGCTGTCATTTAGCGAGAAATTCACGAGTATCCTCCTTTATAGCGCCGGGTAAACGAATATCGATCGGTCCATAAAATGTGGGGTAGACGGGAAAAATGTCTTGGTAGTGAAATCTCGATATGCGCGACGTACACGTTACAAATTTCCCACTGGGGTGAAACTTGAAAAGTAATATGACAGAATGTCAAATTCTACGACCTAACGTCTCGGAGATGTGAAGGAGATTTGAAGGGAGTCGTCGTTACCCAAAATCGGTGCCGAGGTCATCCCGCTCGCTTGGTAACACCTCGGCAGAAACAACGTTAGATGAAACACAGTGTATAGTCACGTTGAGGAGTGGTGAGTTTCTAGGACTCCGAGAGCCAACGAGGGTTGTTACTGGTGAACGGGATGGGCGAGGCGGATTGAGGTTGATACGCGATACCGGGGTTTTGCTTTAATATATAGAATTCTCCGCAACCCGCGTGCGGCCGGGTATCATAACCAAACACAGCGTGCTGAACAATGCGAATAAACTGTGGTGTAGGAGCGTATCGCGGACGTATGTACATATATATCAATTGTGAGTGGTGGTTAGCAACGCTGTAACGACCAAGACCCATTTGCATATGGCTATTGTTACATAAGACATCGTTATGTAACACGGAATCACGGATCAGCGACGCATTGCTTTCGTCGACCAATGTTAATGATTCTATATAAATGATGCACGAGAACCGCGCATCATCAAGACAGTAGTGTCACGCATGAATCCACGTCAAATAATTACCCGTTAGAAAACGGAAGATTCATGCGTTAAATTTCGTATTAAAATTGTTTTATATCCCGATATAATCCACCGTGTCATTGCGATAGAACACTAAATCCGGATTGATGCGAGGATGAAGGACTCTAGATGGGACGGGACGGCTTACCGTAATGTGCGCGACGCGTAATGCACGGGATAGAAACCGTAAAACGAACGTGCGGAATAACAGAAACTGGGCCGCCCATTACTATATTAAATGATCGGTAATCTAATCTCGATCGAACAAACATTTTCGTATTTCGTGAAAATATCCGATGCTTCTATTGCGTACGTTATCGCTACGTGCAATCGTATAACTCTAGCGGAAATCCTTTTCCGCGACGTTGTCCGGCGAAGCTTTCTAAAATTCATTATAACCGTTTGTACACGCTTCCCAATGCAAAAAAAGCTGATATAAATCTGAAGAGGAAGATGAATTCGGCTAGATATCGGTACTGAAATAATGCTTTATGTACAGTCGAGCACACACCGAGTTAAGATTCGGGTCCAGATTGATGTGGTGGTAAACGGTAACACAGCCGCATGAGCGATTGCGCTGAGTTTTGTTTCGCAGTTTGGCGTCTGCGAGGTTACAAAACACGCGGAATAGCAGACGAGATGGAGGAGTAAAAGCGGATTGCAACCGCGGTAATGCCCAATTTGTTGCGAAGTTTTCACTGAACACATCGGCTTGAGCAATCGGTTAGAAATCGGCTATAAATCACTGGATTGTAATTCAGTTTGGGGGGGGGGAACTCTGAATTAATTAATTATATTGAAAAGGTTTGAATAACCTTTCGTGACTTATCGGATTCCATCGTGCATTTATATTTATTTGTAATGCAATATTTCTTAATAACAATACTGTAGATGTACTGTAGATGTATATATCCATCCATATATGTTAGATATTTATAAATAAGCAATATTCAATATATAAACTTATTTTGAGCGAAAAATCTTTTGTAAATGTAATATTTCTTCCATAACGTAAAAATAGGTCATAACTTTTAAGCCAGCTTTTAATAAAAAAAAGCTTTCCGAGGTCACTATACCACTATTTTTAACACTGCAAATCCACTAATCAATAGACGCTACCAGGAGTGTATGTTTAACATTTAATTTTCTCGTTGTTCTTATGTATGTACAATGTCACCGTGTTTATGCACTGTTCAGTACATATTGGTATACAACATATATACTCTATTGTGTGTCCCGATCGAATATTGCTGATAAAATGGCGTATACTGCGCGCCACAAGTTGCATTGGTACCATAATCCGCGTAGTCTCCAAATAGATGCGTACGATCAAACGAGCGAACGAACGAACGAACGAACGAACGAACGAACGAACGAACGAACGAACAAATGTTCGAAGCTCGATTGTGCAAAGGATAGGACCAGCGGAAAAGAAGTGGGGTCTCTCGGTGGCCGGCGGAGATTCTAGGTGGCTTTGACCCGCCAATTCAGCATCACCCATACGGGCACTCAACCGCAAATCGAGTTCCGGCCGTAGGGCGGAATAAAATCGACCCCGTCAACCTCCACCTGCCCCTTCCTTCGGCAACTGATGCAGCCTTCGGACCCCGATTCGCATGTAGGCGAATCTAGTAAGACATTACTCGCGAGGGACGCGTTTATCCTAGGAGAAGGTGAGAATGAGAGAGAGAGAGAGAGAGAGAGAGAGAGAAATAAAGCGTGAGAGGAAGGCGGAGAAAGAGGAGATAAAGGAAGAGAGCTCGGGTAGACTTTAATGGGTGTAGCAAAATGGAAAAGCCTGGCCGCGGGATAACCGGGCCACGCTTTCCGGGATTATGATTTCCGCAAAGAGCGCGCGTGTCGCGCGTTGATATTCTTTCCGGATCGCGATCGTAAAGTCCGCCGTTTTATACGCGGGAACCGGGGCAAAAGTAGTGCGGTAAGCTTCATGCGATCTGCATTTGTATACACGGGATTTTAATGCGCGCGCGTTCTCGGAAAAATTGGATCCCAGGAAGTCGCGCGCGAGGCGATTTTGTATTTCGCCAACCGCGTATAGGTGGACTCGAGAATTTTTGATGACGGGCGAGGCGAAACGATATGTGTTCGCGTGTGTGTAGCTGCGCGTGTGTGTACAGCCGTATTTTGGGCTATCCTAAACTCCGCGAAACTCCCTCGACTCCCGAGTGTGTGAAACCCGAAACGAGAAACTCGTCTCCTTCGGTTCGCTCTCTTTAATGCCCGAGTACGAAAGGTCGGACATTCGGTAGGTGGGGCGGCTCGCTTCCGCCGGAGATGATGCGGATGCGTTTGTTCCCGCCGTTATCGTTCTCCACTTTATTACGTGCAGCCTGCATTGCCTCGTGTATGCGCACGTGTCGTCCCACCGTACGTTGTACGTGAACGCGGTGCTTCCAACCCTTCGCGCATGCAGAGAGCTAATCCACGCCGGCTGATTTATGGACGAGCAGATATACTTGTCCACCCCTTTGCTGCCTTCGCGAGAGGTAACTTACGGGCGTTATTGTTGCGCTAAGTGTTACGAAAGCTTGCGCGCTCTCGTGCCGCAACGGTAACCGTCAGGAAGGTCAGATTTACTAACTCCGTGCTCGCTTTGCCGGCGATATCTTCTAATTTCTGGTAACCAGATACCCGAATGTAAGCTCTTTTATTAGATATCGCATGATTGTAGGATCACATCCATTAGGAGAATTCAAGACAAATATAGAACGGTGATCCAATCCCGCGCGGTTTTCCATGATTTAATGTACTTTTCTATCTAACGTGATTTTGTTAAATCTCTGATACGATACATACACACAGTACTTGCGAAATACAAGTACAAGCACACTCTTTTTTTTCTACTTGCGTGCTTTTATTATAATTCGTTCATTTATTATAAACATGTTTTTTTATTCTTATTTTTTTATATTTAATATTTGTATGAAATGTTTTAGCATTTGAGAGGATGCTATCCTAGAGCGCGTAATAAAATAAATAAAGCTATCTATCTATCTATATCTACAGTGATACTATTTCCGAGATAAATTGCTATTCGCAGAGAATAAATCGTAAGCATAATCGTAATTACGGATTTCACTAAAATAATCTCGTGCTACTACGTAGTAAA
The DNA here is from genome assembly GCA_003063805.1 of Aphaenogaster ashmeadi. NCBI lineage: Eukaryota > Metazoa > Arthropoda > Insecta > Hymenoptera > Formicidae > Aphaenogaster > Aphaenogaster ashmeadi. The sequence goes on from NJRQ01000280.1 coordinate 213,076, forward strand.
TAACCGAAGTGATTGGAGCAACCTATGTGCAAAAGGGCACACTGAAAAAAAAATTTTGCTAACTTGACTAAAATTTTCAACTAAATTAAATTTCTTCAGTTCAAGTATTATATTTATTTTAGTTAAATAACTAAATATTTGAAAAGTCAAGTTCAAATATTTAGTTATTTACCTAAAATAAATATAATACTTGAACTGAAGAAATTTAATTTAGTTGAAAATTTTAGTCAAGTTAGCAAAATTTTTTTTTCAGTGCATGATTCGTGAAACCTCTTCTTCTTCTTCAGATTATATTTCTTTTCCCAAACATGCATTCCGCGTCATCCGGCTCACTCAGCTCATATACGATATTTTCACGCTCGCACTTTTCTGCCGACAGTGCCGCCTGATATTCTGGACTACGACACCAGCACGGATATGGTGGTGATGGAGGGACGAAACGTGACTCTGCGCTGCGCCGCGACCGGTTCCCCGGCGCCCAACATCACCTGGCGGCGCGAGGACGGTCAGCAGATTCAGCTCGGGAACGGGGAGGAAGGTGAGTTTTAACGAGCTGCCCGCGAACGAGCGTAATTCGAAGTCGGGCCGGCGATAAAGCCCGGAAAATTTCGCTGAATTAAGGCGACTCGCTTTCTCTGTTGCCTCATCCCCACTGCCCCTTTCGTCGCGACAGACGCTTCGTTACGGCGAGAGCTAATCGAATACGACGAGCGAAAGACGCGGCATTTGATACTCGGCGGAGTGCACTCGGAGTGCGATCGTTGGCGATGCGGTCCTCTTCGGGATTGCGCTTTTAACCCCTTCCTCCCACCCTCTCGCCCCTTTTAAACGCTCGCCCCGGAATGTACCGAGTATTTTATGCGTCATTAGCTCCATCCGCGCCGGATGATCACGAAATTTCTGCGCTCCACGTTCGCCTCGGAGGGTTTAGTTTCCCTCCTCGGCCCTTTATAAACTTTTTTACATTATATTCCCTCTACTGTGTACCGGCTTTTACTGATATTTCCGTTATGAAAACGTTGATTTCACCTGTTGTTTTTTTTTTTTTTCTTTCACCCACGCGCGGAGCTGTGAACTCGCGTAACATGTAAGCACACGAAGGTAGAACTTCGCTTATGAAGTTTGTAACTTTCATAGCCGACTTGCAAAAAAAGCGACATACACGTCGCTTTTCAAAATAATATAATTCAATTCGCCTGATAAACGCTTGGAAAAGCGCGGACGAGTTTTTTAAATATTTACAAATTTAACGTCGTGGATTATTTTTCGCTCCTGAAAGATAAATGAGCGCGCGCGCCCAGCCTTCGGAAGATATCATTGGGGGGCCAGATTCGGCTCTCGCAAACTCGAGTAGCTCGGATCGAGTAAATATCCCTCTAACGTCCCTAAACGCGGCGGCAACGCGCCAAAAGCCCGCTCCGTAACGCGCGCGCGGCCGTAAAGGCACCGCCTGAAAAAAGATTTACGCTCGGCGGCGGAGATACATTCGGGCTAAACTGCGCGCGAGTGCATTCGAGCCGTATCAAGCCCGGGCCCTCCGTTGCCGCGGTCGCTCGGGAGCGCAAACACACCGCGTGGCAAGGCCAATAGGTTAGAGCGAGGTGATACGTTTGCCGAGACCGAGGAAGATCTTCTATATTTGCATTGAAATTGGCAAACACACGGCGAACGCACACGATACGGCGACTCCGGTGCGGCGTGCATGCGCGGCCCAGGGTATGCGCGGCGCAGCGAGGAAGGGGGCGATAAACAACCGGACCGACCTTAAACCGCGATTACGCTATCCATAGTTCCGCTATTACGCCATTAATCCGATAAAGTGTGGTGCCGCGCCGCGAAGGGAGACACCGCGACGGCCGACACTTCGGCCGTGATGGGTCGCCGGCTTATTCGCCCGGGATGGATATACCCCGCGCTGGCCCGCCTCTCGAAAGAATATTCTCGCGTAGATAATAGTTTACTCCAAGGAACCAGATGTACTCTTTTCAAGAGTACACATGCACTCTTTTTGAATTATAAAAAGGATGATTTGAATTACAAATACTTTTGACCTTTTTTTACTTTTTCCGTGAAAACGTACTCTTTGTACTCTTTTTCTGTTTTCATCAAATTCGAATCAATAGTGCGATTTCGCACACCAGCGTTTTTCTCCCTCCACTTACGCACACAGAGACGGTGCGTAATGTCATCATTATAACATTTATGCGAGTTGCATTTTTTGATTTTTAGTTTATATTAAATGTTTTTAGTTACAAAACAGTAATAAATATAGATGAATAATTTTCTTTTGTGACATTGTCAAATTCATGGCATCAATAAAAATTTATTAATAACAGCTATAATTTTGTGTAAAATTTTACTTCAGAGACCCCCCCTCCCCCTCCACTTAACTGATGTACTCTTTTTCTAGTCGAGCGATCTGGTCACCCTAATTCCAAGGTTTTTCTCTGCGGACACGAGCGGCAGGGGTGCTTGGCGTTAGAAAAAAATCTCGGCTTTCTGTAATGATCCTGTGACGTATGCCATAATGATGTCACGATCAAGACATTGTTACTGTGTGAAGCGTTATTGGATTATTTGGAACTTTGGTGTGGCACGTCGTAATCTTGTCTCGACGGGTCTCGAACTTGAGAAAGTTAGCGTCATTAGCTTCTGATATCGTGTCATATGGAAACATCGCGATCTCGGGATCACATAATTCTTTCTCAATACCCGCGTGCGTTTTATCGATTTTAGCTCGTTGCATCTTCGGGGTAGGTAGTTTTTCCTTGCAAGAGATTTAATTTGTTATCGAGCGCGCGGACATTCCGCCGAATTTAATTGTGGTCAAATGGAAGGACATAGGCAGCCTTCAACTTTCGAATAAGTAAACTGAATTCGCGCCCTGTCATGCAGATAGTCTCCGAACTGTGTGTTGCCAGAGTTGACGGGCTCTCCGTAAATTGCTATTTGAATTTCGAACGTGTGTGGATAGGAAAGATGCGAACTAATTTCGACATTTCATACTTTCACAGCTTTCATTTTTTGAATATCAAATTAATTGAATAATAATTACGTACTAAATATTCAGAGAATTTTATAATACGTCATATTTGTTTCTTTTTCCATTTTTACCAACTACAGCATTATTGAATGCGTTTTATGAATAACGGAAATTTATGAGATACTTCGTTCAACAATTCCAGAGAATTTAACAGTAGTCGGCAGTATGTTTTATTTATTATCGTGCATTGTCGGTGTACTGGTATAATTTAAAATGCTTTATAGAGGTTGCACACATGCTCGGAGCGGCTCACAATCGAGTCCGCAGCTGCTGCATTATGCGGTCGTTCGTCAAAACAGTTTGCACATTTTCCCCGGTGCATTTTAGCGCGCGAAAGTGGTCCTTCTTCGCCGGCGATAATGGTTACATTGATAAAATGGTAAAAGTTGGCGTAACAGCGTCTGCCCCCGTGCGCGCGATGCGAATCAGTGCCGGCGCTTCTCTCGCGCGCGATATCTCTCGGTTTCGAGCATAACAATAATTGTAATAATTTTACGGGGGATTTGCATTCGGGAATTCGCTTGCACGCACAAAACCTAAAACGCGTTCAATCCGTTTCCAAATTGAAATGTATAAGCGATGGAACTTCGGCAACCAATTTCCGTCGCGTCGCGTGCGACGGTACTGACGTCAAAAAAGTTGCACGAATGTACTTCGTGAGCTTCACCGAGGTGGACGAACACGTTTAAAAATATGACTCGGTAAAATTTCCGAATTGCAAAGTATGGAAAAACGTTATCTCGGCGTTATTCGTGCCACTGATCGAATTAAATAGAATTGTGTCAGAATAATTTAACCTGTGTTGCCATCGTTTCTTTTTTTTCTTTTTTTTTTATTTGTAATCCTTCTTTATTTCCATACTTCTCTGATATTATTGAAAATTAAAAAACTGACCAATAAAACGATATGCTACGGGCAAAACGATATTTTTTAACGGAACGTAATCCCAAAGATTTTCGGAAATTCTGCAGTTCCGGGCTGCCAGTGCTAATAAAAATATCGACGTCAAAGCGGCCCGTCGATCGGGCGTCACGCACTTTTCCCGTGTGCCAAACTGTCTATAGCTATAACTTTATCGAAAATTCCCGGAAACCGTAACATCCCCGAGAATAAAAAACAAAAATTTGCGCGAATTCCGCCGAGATCCGACGTTCCATGTTTCATAGAAAAATCGATTGACACCAAAAGCATTCGATGTCACAGCGTAAAAGTTACATCTACCTCGATTTATCATCGATAACATCGATCATATTTCGCGTGGAAATTCTCGTTGCAAACTTATTGATACCTTTCTAGCCTGCAGTTGTAATCCCTTTCATTCGGCGAAATCTCCATATCCCCTTTTGTTATTTGTCGACAAATGAAATTTTTTCTTTCCGATGGTAAATTCCGTAATGAACATGCCTCCGAACGGGAATATTCTACAGAATGGTCCTCGTATTATCTTCAGTATAGCGCGACATCACTTTATTCATCTCTTATTATGATCGTCATATATATCACGTCATATCTATATACGGAAAGAACGGTTTTGCAGAAATATCTAAAAATTTAACCAAATACAGTTCTGAAAATAATTTGCATCAAAATAATTATGTAAAACGCTCAACCTGGTTGAACGTCTAAATTTTCTGCAGCATGTTTGAGAACGTCCTACATAATTATTTTCAAATCTGTTCTGGCTACATTTTTAGATACTTCAGTAAAACCGTTCTTTCCGTGTATTTTAGATAATTAAATATCTACGTTTCATATACGTATGCTCTTATGCATACTGTTATATGATCTTTCGTTATAATTAATTCTTTTAATTCCAGTTCCGAGCGTGGACGGCTCGAGCTTCAATATCACAAAAGTGAACCGACTACATATGGGTTCCTATCTGTGCATCGCATCCAATGGCGTGCCCCCCTCCGTCAGCAAAAGAATAATGCTCACTGTGCACTGTACGTATGTTCATCCCTTGCATTTTATTTGGACTTAACTCTTTGAGGACGCGGGAACTTTCTAACAAGTAAACTTATGGAAGACCTTGTTTTCTAAGGGTTTTTAGAGTCACTGAATTAGTTGAAAGTAATAAATAGTCGTCAGTATCAAATTAAAATATTGAAAATTAGTCGACCTTGACTGACAAAATATGATTTATTCAAAATAAGTAGACTACGTTTCGACCCTTCGGTTTGGGTCCTTATCAAGTCTGCGTACGGAAATATAACAGTTTACCATAAAAGTATCTGTGAAGAAAAATAATAAGAAATGTATCGAGAACAGTAATGTGAGAAGAAGTTGACAGAGAAACAGGTTCATGTTCATATTCGATGACGTGTGTGGTAAGAATCATACAAATAGTGAGAAGAAAAAACATAAAACTTACATTGCTGGTACGTAAAAATTAAAATTAAAAGTTCATCACGATATAAAACATCTTAAGGATTTGTCAAGAGCAGTGTCGCAAACTGGCAGCGTCAGGTTCGTATGACGTGTAGATTTTAACTGAACAATGTCAGGTCAAATTAACGTACATATAAATCATCAAAAATCAATAATCAAACAAAGAGCGGCGCAAGTACATAAATTGGTAGTATATACATCGAATACATAAATATTGAAGACATTCGAGTCAAGTAATTTTAATAACCCTGTCGTAAATCGGGTTCAAACGTAGTCTACTTATTATTTTTAATAAATCATATTTTGTCAGTCAAGGTCGACTAATTTTCAATATTTCACTGAATTAGATTCTGGCCTCAGAATTTTAAAATTCAAAGATCCAATATGGCGGACCGAATTTCAAAAAAATAATCTGATTATCGTGAAACTCGGCTTTAGGGGGTTCTTGGGATCGCTGAATTTGAATGTAATCTGAAAATTTTTAAATATTCAAAAGGATAGTAACCTCCAATGAAGAAGGAACTTAGGGCTCATCTGAACAAATTACGAAGAAGAAGTTTCCACTTCGTTCCCACAAATTTCCACAGCACTCATGAGCTTCAAATAAAGCGTAACTGGAAACTTGATGTTACTTCGCAATAAAAAATTTTCTAAAACCGAGTTTTATGATAATTAGATTATTTTTTTGAAATTTTGTCCGCTATATTGGATTCACAATTTTGAATTTTTTTTATTTTGACTTCAGATTCGAATAAATCATTATGAAATTACCACATAAACCAAGTTTTATAAAAATCCAACGAGCAGTTTATAAAATAAAAGGGGATGACCCTAAAAGGAGTCACCCGTCTACAAAGCGTTAAATTCGGTCTCATCTATTTTGGTTTAATTATATCAAAATTTTACTTTTTTTAAAAAATTATTATCATGAAATATAGATAATCGGTTGTCGCGCTTATAAGGTATTATTGTCGACAATTTATTTAACTGTCAGAAATATGAAAAAAGGAGGGAATATGAAATGAACGTACATCTATATATATATATATATATGAGACATGACATTTTGTATTCACGAAGTTATAATAAAAGGTAGTTATTAAAAAGAGTTATATGCAAATGATAATCAAGCATTCGCCAAGAAGAGTACTGTGTAATTTGAAATTTAAAAATTGTGTACACGCCACCGCCACACGCTGATTGTTTCAGTTCCGCCGATGATCTGGGTTCAGAATCAATTAGTCGGTGCTCACGAAGGTCAGAAGTTGACTCTCGAATGCTATTCAGAAGCATTCCCGAAGTCTATCAATTATTGGACTAGAGATCAGGACAAGATTGTGCCGCAAGGTGAGCGCTTATCTCCGATAAATAATGATTCGGCTTTAGACAAGGTGTAAACCAAGACGCGACATGATTTGTCGCACGGTAACGAGAACTTACAGCGCGATATTTTACTACGCGATGTTACAATCGAGCATAATGAGAATTCGTAGTCGTTCATGACGAGAGAGAGAGAGAGAGAGAGAGAGAGAGAGAGAGACTCTTTCATCTCATGAAAGAGTCATGACCCGGCGGAAAGTGGGATGACTTAACAATTTCGTAATATACATCGCTCACGACACGCACCTATCGCAGTTTTTGATGATTCATGTAACCCCGCGAGAGAAAGAGAGAGAAAGATAATTACACCCCCGACGCGTATTCCTCCGCGTGGTGTGCATTCGCGAGGAAGGAAAATAACTGGTTGTAACGAACCCTCTGAATAATGAAAGCTTCATACCGAACGCATAAACACGCACACCGGCGAAGCGCGAGTATAAGCATTTTCGCTCTGCTTTATGCGCCGCCTATAAAAGGCGGCTTTACTACCTTGCATCGATCCCTTTTCGGATCCGTATCTTTTTCGCACATCACGATGTGCATACACCCGTGGCTCCTGTCGAGCGCATTCAATCGCCGGCGGAAGCTGCGCGGCTACGCTGCACTTTTACGACGAGGGATTAACCGTATTATGAAATACGCGGTGGAGTCGCCGCCTCGCGCCTATTACAGATTTAACAATCGAGAGACGTGACACGCGTATAACGATGAACTAGCTATAACCATTCTTGCACGATTCTTGCATCCCTCGTATACCTTTTGTACGTTCGTTCTCCGTCGCTGTGTATTCGGTGTTAGGTTGTTCGCGGGAAATCGCGTGTTGTACACCGCGCGGGTAACATAATTATGCCGCGTTATTGTCGGTACACGAAATACGCTTATGGCCTTCCAATTTCATTTAAACAGTTGACAGAAATCTTCGGACGCGGGATTACGTGTTAACACGATCGGGGGGGGGGGGGGGGGGTCAAAACTCACATTGTGCGCGCAACATTATTGCGTTCGATACAGATGCAAATATTAACCACGGCGGCGATGTAATAACGGCCGGCGCAGAAAAGGGCGATATCCCGGTCGTGTGTTTGGCGTTCATATACATACTCGTCGCGTCCTTAGCCTTCCTCATAAATGCCAGATAAAATCGTGTTATACCTTTAACGTGCTACCGGGATTCGCATGCATTATTCAGGGGCTAATTCCGGTCAAATAAACGACCCGAAAGAAGAGCCGCGCGAGATGTTGGCGCGCGTACGCGGCTGATACTGCTTAAATAAATAAATCTAACGGTATTAAAAACTAGATTGCCTCTTGTAATCGCCATATTTCCCACCCCCACCCTCCCGCATTTATTTCGAAGATGTACAGGGCCGAAACGCGTGTAAATTAAAAGCAGCGCCGTGCTTCTCCGCCGGCAGAAACTCATTTACGGAATTAACTTCTAGATTAGATTCATGGATAAAATGGCATTAAAGGATTTCATTCATAGGCGAATTTAAAGATATCGTTCTTTATGCAATGCTGAGCGCGCGCTGATCAATAGTAATGGGATTAACAGCAGTAAAGCGAAACGGGGGATAAAAGTTTTGATCACGTAAACACCGTTGCGTATATAAAATTCACTCGCCCGCCCGATAAATTATGCGATAGTGGAAGACTTTTTTTTTTTCGAGCAAATGTGAATATTTCGGTCGACAAACGCCATCAAGATTTAGATGCCCGCATTGATTTATGAACCGCGATAGCAGCGGCGCGTAAAGCCGGGTAGGAACTTCAGGATCCGCGGAAAGCGATTAAAGCATCCCGGAAGATCGCTGTCGATACATTTTCGAGAGAACCAGACAGCATGGCTGCTTTGTTTGTCCTTTTTTTTTTACGGTTACATATTCGTTACAGTGTAGTGCACTTCGGCATGAACGACTGGAGCTAGCCTCGGGGCGGTGAAAATGTTCCATGCGAATTGCACGCCCGTGCATCCTGTGTTTTCTTTCATTTCTTCGGCCAATTTCCATTTGCGTCTAATTGAAAGCATTCAAATAAACAGAACCGGCGGAACGGGCTGTGATTGTGAAAATTTCATCCCGCGCTCGCTTTTGACCGCCCCATGTCAGAATCCGCGAGATTGCTCGTCCCGCATTTCTCCTTTTTTTGCGCTCGGCTATTGGCCGCGAACGTGATCAAAGCTAATACGGGCTGACGTTTGTTTCTGTTGGACCGTTAACTTATTTTTCCGCGAGATTACATCGATGGGAGACGCCGCAAACAACGTGGTGATATATTCGCCCTGGCGATTATGCGCCGAGTGAGAAATATCGCGGGCGGTGGGGCACACGGAATGCATGTACGAATGGCGTGACTGGAAAAATGATTGGAGGCGATTTCACGCGTTTTAACAAGACGTACCGTGATCGATGCCGCGGCAGATAGCGTCGAACTCGCCGTTTAGATCGGAAATAGTTCTTGGTGGCGACGTCAAACCTAGAAATACCGTGTTCCCGAAGGAGAAACGATTGGTCAATCAAACGAGAAAGTGAATCATTTGGCTTTATATATCTTCCTCGCGATCAAATTGCGCCTCACATGCGTGACACAAGAAATCGCTTGGCACAAATTCGCATGTGATATTAAACGGAATATAACAGGTATAAGAAACGTAACGTCGAATCTCGGTTCATAGGTCGATTATATTTTTTTTAACAGTAAACCAGGCTGTAAACTAAAAATGGAACGATAAGTTTTTCTTTATAAATACCGATGCAACCATTTCCATCGGGCAATCCAGTATTCATAGCGCTATTCATACATCAAGGCGGTTTCAATAACCTACATTTTCTGGCGACTCACTCTGTATAATTCAAGTTTTGCCCTATACAAACCGAATCGCCTCTAAATCGTCTGCGCCAACAGCAAGTACAATGGAAACGGAATTTTGCCCTTATGGAAAGAAACGGAGCCGCCGAACTGTGACAGCCATCGCCAAATTCTAACATCAGAGCGAGCAATTTTTACAAAAGCATTTGTCATCTCAATAATTTTCTCTCACTTACGAAACGGCACGAAAGAAAGTTTTCGCATCTTACCTTTTTTAAGCACTCGTACAGGAGGACTTTGCAGCAATTTGCTAGAGTTCTTAAAGAGTAGAAAAGTCGGCCGGCTCTCGAGCAGTACTAAAGGGCGTTATTTCGCTTTGCTCGTTATATTCGCCAAATGTTAAACATTAACCTGCAAGACGATAAAATTGCAGTTCAGACAGTTTGCACAAACCCTCGGTATAAGAAGTTTGTTGGCATAATCCAGAAATTCTCCATTTTATCGAGCAGCAACTGACGGTGCGATTCAATAGCTCGATCGAATATGTGTGAGTCAATCCCGCTTTCCAAGATTGATATCCCCGGCCGCGGTAGACATTCTCGCATTTTTCCTTATAGTTTTCGCTTTTCAATACCTCGAACGAGTCGATCGACGGTTCCGCACACGTCCGTGTTCCATTCAAGACGCCGGAAATCATCTTTGAATCCGAAGCTACAATTTCAAGTCGTCGCCGTCGAGGGTCAGGCGATTTCTATGCCTCGCATTTGCCCGTGTGACATAGCTCGCATAATCAATCCAAACATCTAAGATCCCGCGTTTTATCAAAACGGCCGGCAAATCGGCCCTGCCGATCGGCGCCCGTAATAAATGGCGTTCGATTTCGAGCCGGAAACGGCCGTTCAGATCGACAGTCGTCTACGAATCACCGCGGCTGTCGGAGGTAAACGTCACAATAGTTCAATCAGGTCGGAAGATGGTATAGCGGCGCGACTATTTCGGTATTCGACGCGCGGCGGTCTTAAGTTAACGTGATTTCGGTTTCGAGCGACGCCATTCAACTGCGCGCTTCCGGTTCTCGGCCCGGAAGAAGATTCGAAACGGCGTCGCCGGGTGATGTCGCGCGAAAAGCCTCGGCTCGAGGAATGCAAAACGGAACAATAAAAGGGATACAATCGCGGACCGAAGACGTACTTTGGATTCGCCTCAGAATGGACTCGGAACGGATAATGCGCTTTCCGTGATCGCGAATGCTGATATGCGCCATTTCGCGCTGTTACGACCCGTTTACAGGATTCGATGGGAATCGTAAATTGACAAATTGCATATAGCGGCAGGAGATAATAGGAGAACAGATATTCGCAAAATTATCGGATAATCGCCGTGCGCTGCGTCATTTCGATAAAAAGAAGCATTTAAAAAAACATTAGCGATTTTCTGTCTGTTTTTGCGTTCCGTATAGATCGCGTATGCCGGCAAAAGCAATTGACAATTTATAGCCGCGTTTATTCTCAAACGAGTGACAAGTAGACAATAATTCTCGAAACTCGAGCAAAATCGTACATCAATCTTTCCTAACGATAAAGAAATTTAATTATGCTCGACGCAAAACGTATGTGTCTTGTTGCATTGCTGCTTAAACTTTCATGACAATCCTCCGGGCGGTAAATCGAAAAAACCCGCGTCTGTAAAATCAATCACGGGACGGAGAAAAAGTTTCACGAGACACGGCTGACACGGCCAAATAGATCGTGCTCGCACACTTATTAAATCGCTCGACCGACCTTCTCCGGCAGGAAATAATTAGGAAACAGACCTCTTTGTTAAATTCCGATTTTCTCAACCAACCGTGCTCCCCCATTGTTCGGAAGGCGCGCCGCGCGCGCGCGCGCTGCGAGCGAGTCGTTTCTAGTGAGATTTTTCGTATTGTCACCACGCCGGACGACCCACATACCGTGGATGCGCCAAGGACGGACGGTTATTTAAAAGCCCTCGATTACCGCCGCATATTCCGATAAAAATACCCGCGATCCGGTCGTACTTCTATTTTCAAGCTCCACCCGAAAGAGTAAATCACGTCAAGGGAATGACAGGTAACCCCGGGCGAACGTGACTGACAGCACATGACGGGAAAGCGAATGTTTTTTTGTTTTGCTTTTTTTTAATTTCTTTTATTTCGGTATGCGCACACTCGCGTCTGGTTGATTTAAGCGTGATTTTTTTCTGAAATTGGGACAAAGAGCGCGGATATAATGTCCGCATATCATTTTTTTAAAAATATATTTTAGAGAGGGAGAGCGGGTATATCGTTCTAATTCGATCGATGTAATCCGGCGCGGCTACCAAATTTATCATTTTTTTTTTCGCATTCTAACGATAATGAAAAAAAAATGACTAATAGAACTGCGCAGCGCGTTACTGGCGGGATTGCGATTTGTTGCAGGAGGAAAATACGATCCGGTGCTGAAAGATAACGCGTACAAAATACACATGAAGCTGACGATAAACTCCGTCAGCCCGGCGGATTACGGCTCGTATAAATGTGTGTCCAGGAACTCGCTGGGCGACACTGACGGCAGCATTAAAGTCTATCGTAAGTATAATTATGGCGTCTGGTCTCTAAATTTTTTTTCCACTCTTCCTCCGCAGCAACATGAGCTAATGACTCTCCCAATAGAATCGCAGAACTAATACGGCGAGATTCCGCAGAATAAATTGTAGTAAAATCGCATTGTTTGCCATTATACAAGGTACTTCGCGACGTGTACCCGGTTTCAAAGTAGCGCCGTGGTTCGCCGTAGCGTGCACTGGCTGCAGCTTATTAAGCAGCAGCTGTGTTAAAATAGTTGGAATTTTTACCGGGATAGCGGCTGAAATCCGGCGCGAAGCAGGCCAGATCTTATATTCTTAAAAGCGCTCGCGCTTATGAATAAAACAATATTTCGCAAAAATATTCCGGCGGCTGCCGAGGGGACGCCGCCGATTCGGAATCACGGCACGGGAAAAGTTCTTAGTCGCGCTACAGTCGCGAGTAATATCCGCTATCGTGTGAATCGCCCGTTTCTGAAAACGAAGGCGAAGTACGAAGGCCGTACACACACACATACCCTATGCGAGCCCTCGTACTTTGCCTCCGAAATTGTTTGTACCCGTAAAGTGAAAGATAACAAGGAGTTAGAACCTCTGCGCGAGTTAGGACAGCGCGTAAACAAAGTCGCGAGTTAGAGCGTGCGACTTGAAAAGACTATTCGCGTTATTGCTCGCCTCGTTATTTCTCAGCTACAGCCGCTACGAGCCGTGGTCCTTTCGAACCACCCCTCCGAAAATCCCCCGACCCGAAAGATTCTTCAACTCGCGCTTTAGATATTTGACGTCACTTTCAAGTGCGCCATGCAGCGTCCTTTGAATAATACTGAACGCTGTGTTATTTACTTTTCAGCAATATCGAGCTCCAATTCCAACAGCACCAAGTACAAAGGTAAGTAGCATTTTCTACTTAAGCAGTTGGTCGAAAGCGTAATTCTTCTTTTCTGCACGAAGAAAAGAAAAATAACTCTTTCCATGCAGTGAGATTGACGTGCAGGACTTCATGTACTGTAATAGAGTAAGCTCACTTAAAAAAAGAAATTATACGCCAGCGGAAACACGTATTTTGCGCTAATGAGGGAAAACCCTTATGTAAAGGGGGATGAAGAGGCTCGCGACTTAATTTCGAAATTGCTTTATGAATTTCAATGAAAAACCGTGAATGAAACCGCTTCGTGGAGATACTAAACCATTAATTAATTAGCCGCTTTATTTCAATTTTGTTGCACGAAATTGAAATATAAATCGATCGCCCGCTCTTACTGCTCGCTTTGTATCGAGAGGTACTTTTTGAATGATGAAGCGTAGTGTACTTGTGGCGGACGAACGGCTCGCTGATTAATTAGATCGAGTAGCCAGTTTGTGCGATCGAATCCGCGCATGTACGCTCTTTTCGAGCAGAGTAAAGGAACAAGTGCACTTTTTCGACATTGTGTTACTGTACTGAACATTGTACTCGCGTACAATCTCTTACAAGAGACACTATTCAATGTTCGACGCCGATTTATTTCTCTTTGAAATATATTATTAAGCACAAAAATCTAAGAGACATATATTTTTTATACATGCTCAATTTCAAGCTTAAAGCGTAAAACACCCTTTGAAAGCTTTACGGCTAAAATCTTTCTTCGGCAATACCTCCAAAGCTATCTATTGCATCGAAAAATATTCCAGAAAAAGTTTATCTAATTTTTAGCATAGAATAAATAGTAATAAGTTTTATATAAAAATAGGTGAAATGGGATTTTTTCGAAAATATGAATTTTAAATAAGAAACTTATTATATGGCTATCTAATTCAACTATAAAATATAAACGATAAAAACCGAGTAAATTTTATCTGAAACATTTTTCAATGCAATAGATAGTTTTGGAAGTATTGCCAAAAAAATATTTCAGCTATAAAACTTTCAAGGGTATCTTTAAGGGTGTTTTTTCTCTTAAATTTGAGAGATTGGACACGTATAAAAAAATACGCGCGTGTTTCTTAGATTTTAATACTCGATAACATATTTCAAGGAGGAACAAATTGGCGTTATTTGAATAGTGTTACTAGCATTATTTTGTATCTTTCGTGTTTATCAAATATTTTTCCATAAAGCCCCACTTTAACAAAATAAACAAGTATAATGTTTTTCTTTCCAGCTTTTCAGCTCGCGTTTTATAGATTATACTTCCCGCAATACACTGTGAAATATAAATAGTTATTAAGAAAGTAAAAATGATTTTTCGAGAAAATGATCGAGAAAATGATAAGAAACTTATTATTTTCCGGTATCTATACGCTCTCAAACAGATCGCTGCGATTTTCCAGATTGTAATTTCTATTAATATCGCAGCGGGAGGCGTATACGATCCACCGCAGGGAACGCGACAAAAGCGCACGTTTGCGCGAATCTGTGTCACCCGCGCTTGTTAAGGCATTTCAAGTTTTCCATCCGACTAACTTCGAGCTTCTCCATCGAGTCGAGCGCGGAAGCTTTAAGAGAGGGTCGGCACTATTTCAGCGTGAAATCGCGGATGAATAGGAACTGTCGTCATGTCAGGTTTCGCGGACCGACCGACCGACCGTCTCGTTTGCACGACAGGCCGCGCCGCGCCGTCGCGAGAGGAACGCGCACAAAAGTCAACGCCGGGCTTCATGCAAGCTCGTGCAGAATGCACCGAGGTCCGCGCGCGCGCATGCATCCGCGATAGCGGAGATAGGCGTTCAGAGAAACGACATTTTAAAGAGACCCGGATGAATAACGTTTCGGCTCTTGCACCTATCGCGCCAACCTGCTTTTCATCGCGGTAGAAGAAGGGCAAAGCTGCAATTCCCGCAAAGGGCGACCCGCCTCTCCCCCTTCTTCGGCTTTCCTCTTGCGAGTACGCGTTAACGTCTCACGCGGCTATGCGTAACATACTTTTTCCCAAGTAACTTCGCGCATATCTGTTAGAGACGTACAAGTTCTTTGGAAAAACAATTTACATCGAGAAGATAAAAAAAATGATAACTCTAGCGAGTTACGATTTTAACAGTTTATATCATACTACATATCATTAATATGGAAATATTTTGTAAGGTTTTTAGAAACTGCATGCAGGAGCACTGCTTTGACGCTCTTATGTGATAGCAATCTAGTATTTTGTATATGTCTGAAAGTTGATTGTAAATTTTTTGCCTAAATTTTTTAATAATATTATGTTTATTTAATACGTATATTTAATATGTTAAGGCGTAATACTACTATAGATTTATTTTTAATATGCAAATGAATATTGAGGGGACAAAATGGCGGGCGGACGTTTAGAGTACCAATTCGCGAAAGACCCTCTTCTCTCTCGACGCCGTATTTCGAGTACGCTGATGTATTCAAAGAGATAATAATACGGGAAGAGCTTTGTGGAACAATACATCGGCCCCTCAAAGGAGATGGTAAATTACATGTCAGTGCGCCGTGCCGTGCCGTGCTTCGCTATATTTCGTTGTGCTCTGCCCCGAGTATTAACTAAGCGCACGTAAAGTATTTTGTTATCTACGTTGGGCTTTTTCTCTTTCTGCCGCAAAATGTATTCATCGTCGAAACATCGCACAAAGGAGCAATATACTTCGTCAACAATTGCCATTTTTATAAACTTCCAATCCCATTTCAAGCTCTCGAGAATCGATGTTTCGACGTATCTCGCAAATTTACCAATCGCGTGATCATCGCGTTCGATGATTACGACTGGAAAATCAAATGTATAAAAAGGTTTACTGACGCGTCTTCTTGACCATACTGTTATAATGTAATATAACTGCCGTGTATGCGTACTATATCAGGATGAAAAACGCCGATATAAAACCCGGCCTTTGAAGCACGTGCTTTAAGGCACTCTCGTCGGTCGCGATATAGCTCTGAGGCGCTTGAAAGTCTTCGCTCGCTGCTTTAATGGTTCATTTCGCAACGGGAAAACTTTAAACATCTCGCCTCGTCTTCGTTTTATGGCTAATCGATGTTTTTACGGTCACGCAGACTCCTCTCGGCCGCGAATACGATTTCATCTCGAGTCTTTATGCAGTCGCTGTACCGCGACGTGCAAGATAGCGAAATATAAATGCAATATAAACACAATTAATTTGGAACACATGGTAGGTACACTGTTAAATATTAAAGGTTCAAATTTAAACCGATTCCTCAAGTTATATAACATTTTGTTATCCCTTTAACTTCCACATGTATCGAAATTTATTATTTTAATACGGAACATGTGGTTTAAAAAAAACACATCTGATCGATCCATTTCTGTAGTTAAATTGCTTAGTTTTAAAATAAGCAGCGTTCAATATCCAACAAGATATGAATAGCGTTGACATGAAAAACATAATAAACTAAAACTTTAATATTCCTAAATCGCCAGTAAATAATTAACATATTGTTACGCCCGGGAAGCGAACTCGAGAGTTCGCCTCTCGCCGGCTCTCACTCGCGCACACACTCGAGCACTCGCGCGCGAGAAATAAAGAGACACCAGGTTTATAAAAGAACACGCTTTAATGCCGATAGCTTGATCCGGCGCGGGTATAACAATATAATACATTGTAAGACGACTTGACTGGCCATAGATGGTATTTTATTACTACGTATCAACCATACGGATTGTGGTCCTCTACGAGTATTAAATTTAATAATAATAATGCTAAAGCATCTATTAGATTCTCCCCCCTGCCCCCCAACACCCTCCCATCACGTTTCTGTTTATTATACACCTCGACTGAAAAATGGTGTCACACGAAATAATACGTTTTCTTAACATCATCAGTTGTTGCGATAAATATTATCACATGCCTTGGTGGTCGAACTGGTACGACGCCCGCCCGGAGTGTAGGGAGGTCCAGGTTCAAATCCTGGCTGAGGTAATATTTTTCACAACAAAAAAAATTCTTTAACAGATTTCGTGATGGGTAGGGGTAGGGTGTTGGGGGGGAGGGGAAGAATCTCTAATAGATGCTTTAGCATTATTATTATTATTAAATTTAATACTCGTAGAGGACCACAATCCGTATGGATGATACGTAGTAATAAAATACCATCTATGGCCAGTCAAGTCGTCTTACAATGTATTATATGATAATAAACTAATTTGAGTCAAATTTAATACATTTCGTGAGTTAAATTGTTTAACTTCATTATTTTATTTAAATTAATGAAATATTAAGTAGAAGCAAGAGTGGTAATCTATAGAAATGATAAAAAATAACTCAAACTGGGTATAATTTGACATTACAAATTTAAGAGTGCAATACTTGTTCGTAAATCAGTTCGTTGCAATGTTTATTTTTGTACAACGCACCAGATGTATTTTAATCCACTCGCGCTGAAGCGATATTTTTGAACCGATGTACGATTATGTAATCGTACATAGAAATCACCATAATTAATAGTGCGAAGGCCGCGCGTCGCTAGCAGCAATAAATAATCGGCGCGCGAAAGTGATGTCAGCGCGAGCTGCTCGTACATAGGCAGTACGCTTTCATATTTCACCGAGTATCTTCCGCGCCATCATAATGAAAAATCCGGGATTTATTATTGACCCGTCTTCGGTCCGACTTCCTGTTCGCCCGGCGACCGGAAATCGATATATGCAAAATATTTTGATGCCAACAGATTGGGAGGCGACGTTACGTTGCGCGATGGAAGATTTATGGAGACCGGTTTCAATGTCCTGGGTCAATTTTATTGAACCCTTTCCACCTCGCCACATGCGCTTAAATATACATGCCTCGATACGGGCATCGCAGTTAAATGTGCAAAACAGTGTAAATACAATTCTTCCCGGCGATAATGGATAATTGAAACGGTATTATTGATGTTTCTATTAAGGGCAGACCGGATTTGGCACGCCCGGTTATTAACTTTTAATGGGGTTTATCGCCCATTTTTATCTCCCTCGCGTCGCCATGGTTAATGCACACCTTTTTCTGGTAAAAATATTGGAAGCCCGAATAGAGCCACGAGTCAATTCTCCAGCACACGTGGAAAATAACGACGCGATATCTCTGATACTCTGGGAACTTAACAACGTGGAGGCAAACACGTAGGTCATACCGTAAGCCCTTCCACAATCTGCGCCGAGCTTGCTCTATCGAGTGCCAACGGCCCCGTTCTCATTCCTTCTTCTCATTACTTGAGAAAACACACGGTCCAAGCCGCATTTTTCACGGAGACAAACGAACTAGCGCTCTCACCACGAGCAAAACGCTAGATCGCTTTTCCAATAGCGACAGTGCATTCACCAAGCTCACTTTACCTCATTTTTTAAATCGTTGTTTAACGTTAAACTCGCCGCTGCTCTGCGCAAAGGATGAAAATTTGACCGCATTTTTATCAAAAGGAAATAAACTCTCGGGGGCATTTTTTATTTATAAAGAATAACAGGATTAAGCCACTATCCGATATACGTAAGAGAGCACAATTTGCATTAATTCGAAGCGAATGTATTTATTCTGTCACATAAACCCGTCTCATAAATCGTTTTCTATCTTCGTGCTTACTGTCATTGCTACTTCTCTGGCAATTGATTTAACAACCGCCGTCATTAGTAGTCTCGTGACGTACCACCCGAAACCGAATACCACGTCGAGAAATAAATTACTTTAAAGACATTCAGCGGGCACCAATAATTAATCAAAGATAGAATGAGAAAACAATTGAAATAATCAATTCAATAATCTTTCATCCGTAAATTTACGAAAAGCCGGCACTGAATGTTTACTCACGTTTACATAACAGAGCAAAAGTTATTAAATAAATACTGCTAATTGCAGATATGAATTTATTTAACAATTATCGATTAATAAAGTTAACATATCGAGATAGAAAATTAATCGTACTGAGTAAAGATGAATAAACGGAATTATTCATAATTATAGCTTATGAATAAAAGTATTCGTAAATATTTATTCGAACAATATTGACAATATCAAAATATAAACTTCCCTTCGAGGAACGATATCGTTCAATATCTCGCTCTGTTTGCAGGTAAAGCGAGGCATAATTCTGGAAACAACAACATCCTGGAGGGAAATCAAGATATGCTAAAGGAACGAGGTACACACCTAAATATCAGACTTTAATTCCAACAAAGATAATCGCTACTATTCTTAGTTCTTTCCAATATCGCGGATATCATCAAATATAAAAGATTTTTGGTTCTTCGTCTTTCGAAATGAATAAAATCGTTCCCGTTTTTAAACTACTAGTTACTTAATATTAGGCACAATATATAATTCAAATTTTTCATGTTAATCTCTGTCAAAATCTGATAAAATATACACAATTATTGTGTAATTTATATAAAACATATTTAAAATAAAGAATTTTTGAAAGCATGTGTATACGAAAAGATTATATGTACATACATATAAAAAAGTGATAGGATTAATTAAAAACAAGAACAATTTAATACAAGAAACTTGGTGCTGCTTATGCAATGTTTCACATATTATATTATATATCTTAATCAATTAAATATAAATATTATATTTAATTGATTAAGATATAATATAAGACACAAATTGACTTGTCAAAGTTATTGATTTTGTCAGAGTTATCGATTTTTACCGTGACTTTTATTTATTATAACTTCAAAGATATATTACTCTGATATCCGGGTATCTCTGGGTATCAGTCCTAGTTATCCTTCTAGTACATAATACTGTTTTAAAACCATACGTCTCAAAATCTCTGCCCTCGTAGATCTGAAGCTGCGAGGTCGTAAGGAGAACGGCGGTGACGTAGCGGACTACGACGAATCCAGCGCTACTAGCAACGGCAGCTCGTTGCTGCTGGTGATTCTCGTCGCGTTGTGCCTGTGCCTCCACCATCATCCGCAGATGCGAACGTTACACCCGGCCTGAGATCTACCCACGACGGTCCTGCACGCCATCGCACGCGTACTTCGATCATCGAACCATCATCGTGACTTTGTACATCCACTTGTAAATCCATCGCTCAGGGACTTCCGTCGAGGATGAATATCGTCGAGGACTGCGTTGACCACTTTAAACTTAAAACAATAGGATAATAATATTATAAATAGAGTTATAGTGGCGGCCCCCGGCTAGCGTCGCTCGCTGGCGGAGTTCGCTAAGGGAGGATTACGACTTAAGGGACATTCATTACGGACAGTTTCGGAACCAGAGTTCGGCGGGCAAATCTACCCCATGCGGCCGGAATCACGTTACAATGTTGGGAACGCCTGATTTATTTTGGGGTTGCATTAGCGGCGTTGCCGAGATAACTGAAGTATCCAAATAAATTTCGAACGACCGTTATCACGACCGCGACGAGGTATTAATTTTTTTAAGAAAAAATGCAAATTAAATTACTCTCGCTCTTAATTCTCATCCTCATCTAGCTTAACTCTAAATTGAAAAAGAAGCTTGTATCATTATCGATGATTTTATTTCTTTGTACTGTATAGCTAGGCGATATTCTGTGTAACTAAGATAACGTTGCATACAGCTAATAAATTCTTTATGAAATAATAAATGTGTGAGTAGTATCTTTTATCGATCGAAAGTACGCGTTTTCACCTGCAAGGCTCGATCGATTCTGACGACGAGCAATAAACAAAAAGTGTCCATTGAGACAAGATGGACGTTTGCGGAGAAGCGGGGCGACAAACGACGGACAGTTTGTACCGTTTCGCGTCATTTTTAATTGGCTATCTGGACAACGGTGTATCCCAACGTCGAACGACTATTACGAAGCGACAGCCAAACGATGCAGCGACGCGACGATGCGGCTACGCCAATTGCTGGGAAAGGCAGTTACTGTCTAGACGCTTATTAGAGGAATTCTATGCTAGAGCGGAGCTGTCCAATTCAAGTAAAGGATCAACTATTCGGACAGCTTCGAGCTTCGTTCTCACTCTGTTGATCTCTCCCCATAAACTTTTAAAAGCGTATCAAATATATTTCGAAGAGTGCAATTTATACGTTGCACGTAGGGAAAATCACGATATAAAGGTTTGTACGTACATTTTTATATTGTTTTATTATAACTGTTTTACTTCTGCGAGAAATTACAATTAAAGAATATACAGGATGCGTCACGGGGGTCAATTGGGATGTATTCTATCTAGTACCTTTTCCGTTGAAGATAGAAATAAATAGTACAGGCAAAAGTTGAATGGTATAGTAATTTCTATTTTTTTTTATTGGCGTATTTTTTTGTAAGTGCAATTGGACTTTTTTCTTTAATGGAATTATATATTGTTTTGCGTAAACAGATTCTTCTGAACATTCTGTGTATAAAAGTATTAAGGTAAGGTTAGCAGAAAATCAATAATTTGCGAGATATTTCATTCTGATATATTTTGACGTAAAATATAAAATATCTTGTAAACTATTCATTTTTTGATAATCATATTAATATTTTTATGTACAGAATAATGAAATGAATCGATTGGTGTAAAGAAAACACATAATTACTTTTCAGAAAAGTATGTAATTGCATATTGCAAATTGCAAAATTTTTTTATAAATATTTATATGTTTTCTTTAGACCAATTAATTTATGTCATTAGTCTGTGCATAAAAGTATTAAGGTACGGTTATAAAAAAATAACTATTTTATGAGATATTTTATATTTCATATCAAAATATGCCAGAATAATTTTAAAATATCTCTCAAACTATTAATTTTCTGATAATCTTACCTTAATATAATTTTATATATAGAATGTTTATAGAAGAATCTCTATTTATGTAAAAAAAATATATAATCAAAAAATATATAAATGGTTGACTCTCGATAAGGTCAAATAACAAAGTATAAACGGCAATTAAGAGTCAAGCGCTGGCGACAGTGCGCAATAGATAAAAAAATATATGATTCCATTAAAGAAAAGAATGCATTTGCATTGTTGCACTTACGAAAAAAATATGTCAATAGAAAAATAAACATTATTCAACTTTTGCCTGTACCTTTCTGACTTCAACAAAATAGATGTTAGAATCCGTCCCAATTGCATCACGCACCCTGTATATTAGGTTTCAATAATTGTATTCCTTTATGACGCGAAAAGTATTAAAGATGACAATGTTTTTTTATATCATATAACTTTAGGAAGTATTTTTTTATTTTTCTTTATGGAATGATACATAATTCTTTTTCGTTAAATTTTTATTCGAGTCACGTGAGCCTGTATTAGTACATCGCTCGATTTAACTCGTCTCGTTAGACAGTCATCTTTTGAAATAAGTTATTCTTTAAGCTGCATCGACGCAGTAACATCGATTGGCGTCGTCGACTTTCCGTAACTCCTGACTTGTGACTTAAAACGATCGCTGTGTGCATAGAGTAACTCTAGCATTAATCTCATAGAATATCCGAGGCGCATTATATTAATAATCGTCGCTTGAATACTCGCACCAAAAACCTCGGCAGACATCCTGAATTGTTAATCAGAATTTTTACCGAGACGGACATTCGTGTTAAAGGAACCTATTCTATAATAACTCTTTGTATAGTACCATATAATATAATGATATACTATGTATAGAGTATTAGTATATAATTACTGATATCGTATATAGGCAGTATATATATATATATATATATATACACACACATGTGACGCGATGTCATGTCGGCATTCCTTCGACTTTCTCCCAGCGTAACATCAAATTAATGATTTATCCTATTCTTACATAAAAATCCTGCCTAAGTAACTCTCATTATAATATAAATAAGAATAATTATTTATTTATAAATTTTCTTATTCCAAGAATTTAAAGCAGGTTTGAATTGTATGATTTCAATTAGCATATCGCGAATTGAAGATTATAAAAAGTACTTAACATTTTAGTGATCATATTTTTCTCAAAATAAGAAATATCAGAAGGTATATATCATAATCTGTATATAAAATATGCATAATAAGTACAAGACTGAGGAGGCTCTTGGCGCCCTTAAACAATTTCCGAGTGGTCGATGTATTGCGTGTGAATAGATCTCACTTTATTAGGCTCTAAACGTACTGTACATACCAGAGTAGGCTGATAATTCATATTGCCACTGCCACATCAATATACAAGGGCTGGCGGAGAATATCATTTTTCGTAGAATAAGATAGATACAATTTCTCGACAATATCTGACAAACTCACGAGACAACAGTTCATTTAATGCGTTCGGCAGAGTGTGAATTATTTACCAAGACATATGTCATTTGCTAAGACTGTAACGATTTATTCTATGAATACGCAAACGATAATTATAACTGCAATTTCCGTATTATTAATTATTAACGTTGCGCAACGTATCAATATTTGCGTCGTAATCGATGCAAATATTCGCAGGGCTTCACTTAAGCTGTCAGAGCTTTGGATAACACATTCTATAAACTGGGACACCCTGTACGGTCTGAATCATAGTACAATATCACGATGCGGAGCTTGCACACGGCGCTTTGTGTTTTCGTTCACTGATGTATGTATACGTATGCAAATAGAGAGCTTATTATTGAATATCGGGCATGAAAGAGAGTTTTGAAATAGGTTAAGCAGATTGCAATAAAGAAAAACAATAGAAGAATAAAGGTAGAAGGAAGTTCTTATTGTTAGAAGGAAGGTATCCGAGCATTGTGAGAAACTAAAAGAAATAGTATGAAAAATGGTAAATGAGCTACGCAAGCATATCACGAGAGTAGCTTGTCGTGAAAAATAAAAAGATTGATCCATTCTCTCTCAGCGTAGCGGTAACCAAGTTAGCAGCCTTTGTTTGATGATTCTATCTTTGATATAAAAATTTAGCTGCTTCCCGCATAATGTAATTTTCTTATCGATAGATTACATCTTTTTGCAAGCTCGACTGCTTGCAATTAACTTTGTACATAGGATGGCTTTGCAAGCTTAAATACTTCAGAATAGTGTGGACATCGATAATATCCGACGTTGCTTAAATATATCTGAAAATGATTCTGACGAATGCAGTTTGGAAAGATAATACTGCAGAATATTGTACATGTTTCTGCAGAATATTGTATATAAGAAGACATATCACACAAGTATCTACATTCCTTCGATATAAAAGGTAAATGAGTTTTTAATATAAGGCACATTATCTCGAAACAAGTCAATGAAGTATTATATAGTTTTGCAAGAGCTGTCACTTTAAAAGTCTTCTAATAAGTCCAGATATGTCTATTTTAAAATACGCAAAACCGCGATGAACACTGCGACGAAGATAATACAATGACTTTTGATTAACTCATAAAGTTAAATTGAAGTTAAATTTAATTATTCATTGATATATTAACCGTATTCTGTAATTAAGGATGACGTTTTAATGCCTCGGTTGGATCATTATGCAATATATTGCGTATCGAGTAGCATTCATCAACGGGATTTCACGCTGCGGTGCTTAGGAGTTCGCGGATTATTTACAAGTACTTTAGCAACTGCGACAATTAAACAATATATATCGAAGATATTCAGAGC
Organism: Aphaenogaster ashmeadi; assembly: GCA_003063805.1. Lineage (NCBI taxonomy): Eukaryota > Metazoa > Arthropoda > Insecta > Hymenoptera > Formicidae > Aphaenogaster > Aphaenogaster ashmeadi. The sequence goes on from NJRQ01000280.1 coordinate 237,751, forward strand.
AACTACTTTTGTACCATCAACATTGTAGATAACACATCAAACGCATCAGACATGCTACAACACGCGTAAAGAATCATGGGGAATAAGTGCGGAATTTGTAATAAAGAATAATACGAAACGTAGCTGAATAAAGCGTCAGTAGCAATTAAGTATTAATATTACGTGGCGAGTACCATGTAGTCATATATAAGAAATAAATATTAAAATGTCATAGTGTGTACAGGTAGAATGCATTATCTGTGCTGATTGGTGGCGTAACTGTATATGTCTCTGCGAATGTAATAAAAACGCGAGAATTCTCTCTCTCTCTCTCTCTCTCTCTCTCTCTCTCTCTCTCTCTCTCTCTCTCTCTCTCTCTCTCTCTCTTGGGACGTCATTGCATTTCACAAAATTTTGCTACGAGAATAAGTTCCTGTAAGTTTCCAACAAAACTGTAACAAATTGTACTTACTGACGACAGTAAGAAGCACATTTATTTCTTATCCCTAACGATAAAATTCAAAACGCGACTTTACAAGTCATGAATGTCTCCGCGATAATGCTGGTATAGATCAGTGTGTAACTAGCTAATTAAGTTAGTCAATCAATAAATGATCGTAGATTAACGATGATGTTCAACTGCGTAGCTGTATGGCAATTATGCTGCGATACTGGATCCGATCTGGTTGCGCCACTGCCCGTGCTTCTCGCACGCGATCTAGTCCTGTAAGCACTATCGGCATCAGGAAGAAATGTCCGTGTATACATGAAATACAGATTTATTACTTATTTTTTATGTATATATTTTTCCCGAAAAGCTTGAGTGACAGCTTCAATTTTTGCGCGTAATATCCATACGTTCCTTTTGCTGTTGATAAAAAGTCGCTTGTAAACAAATCTATTTTGCAGACAAAAAATTAAATTATCGACAATAATACTTTTACTTTGAACTACTTGCTTAATATTTTGTACTGACATTTTATAGTACCTAATTCTTTTGCAATTAACGCAACATATTATTCTTTCTTCTTAAAAAAAAAACGAGCAAATGAAGAAAAACGGCATTGTAAATGCGCGAAAATACAGAAGTATATTCTTAGAAAATAAATTTATATCAAAGATATAATAGATTAACCCTTTAAAGCCCAATGTACATAATTATGTACATTCACTTTGAGTTCTTCCCAAATGTTTTGTATTCATAAAGTAGCGTTTCTGATCCGTTCTATATGGAACTAGATTCTCTATTTCAATTCGTAAAACAATTGTGTTCCCGCTAAATTTTTCCCGTAAATTTTACTCAAACGGAATCGATACCTGGGCCTTAAAGGGTTAAGTTAATAAATTAATATACATTCATTTTAATTTATCTATATTACATCAATTTACTAATTAAATTACAAGATTTCAAGAATTCTTAAAATTCTTTAAATTTATAAACTTAAACTGTGAAAAATCAAATTCGAAAAATTTACTAGAAATTGGAAAAAGTTACAAAAAATTAGTTGAGGCAGGAGAAGAATCAAACTTTAATAATCACTGGGTGTTCCTAAATTCGCAAAATTTTCAAAATGAAAATTTAAAATTTCAAAAATCGTCATAAGATTAAAAGAGTATAATTAAGTACGAAATGCCGCAAATAGAAACTCCACTGCATTCCAAAAAACTCCAACTTTATTATATCTTTCTTTGGTCTACAATACGGGCAAGATTATAATCTAAAAAGGAGCGGAATAAGTTATAACTGTTACTACAATTCGATCTCAGTTCCTGCAAATGATCGCTGTACAATTAAATGCAATAATGCAGATAAATTATGTTCTTAAAAAAGAATAATAAAAGCGATAGAGGTAACTTGATCGATTTTATATTGTATTAAATAGTACACAATAATTTTATGCTAATAATTATTTAATTAATTTTATTACAAAAGGCTCTATCAAAGAACAGAAATTCATAAATTAATAAAACGTGAAATTTATACAAAGTAGATTAAACACTCGATATTTATTCATCCCATTTGCACTCGTCCATTCAATTATAACACGATTCATTTCTACTATTACGGCAATATTACGAAACATAATCCTCTTTACAATACTTTTCGGGATTTTTTTCGTCTATGAAGTTTTATTTAGTCATTCTGTAAATATCAATGTCTATAAAGCGGCAATAAGCTCACTGAAATTCATCTTTCTCTCGTCGACAGGCGCTATAGCTAACAAAAATCTGGACTTAAGTGGTACACGATATTTACGCGGATTTAATTATCCAAATAATTTATTTAATTGATTAATCAGTCAATAATATGATTTTAGAATGATACATATAACTTTAAATTTGTACATACATTAATCTTAGATGCTCTCAGTTACAAACTTCAAATTTTAAAATGTTGTTTATATGATTTAAAAAATTTTAATATATAAGAAAACTAAAAAAATTTTGAAATTTCCATAAATTAATATTATTCGTAAGAAATATATACATATACACGCGCTTAGTTATATTTTGTATGAATAATACAAGAAGCTTATGCTTTCATAATACATCGTGTACCACATTATAATAACATACAAAGCTGGCTGGAATTATTTACAACGATTCCATTCACTTTACAGTATATAATTGTAGCGTAATCTTGTAGTTAATATTTACATCTGGATTCCAGGCGCTCCTGAGAGAGAGAGTTGTGACATATATCCCAGGAAACACAAATGTAGCAGTTACATAACATAGATGTAATAGTTATGTTACATGTAGCATTTACATCAATGTTATGTAACTGCTACAAACTGTCTTTGCTGGGATTGTTCATATCGAAGGATTTAATTGGTGTAAAGAGAGTGTGTGTGTGACACTTAAATTAATTCTCAAAATTGGATTGTATCATTGAGCGGACGTTGAATTTCCTCACGTCAATGTAAATACAGACATATAAACCGTGATCATTTGATTTTTCAAACAATGCACCATTTTCCGGGTGTAAAACTTGCCATGCGCGGCATAAAGACGCATTCGCAGACGCTGCGTTTCTCTGAACCGCGAATTTGAAATTGCTGCTATTCATTAACAGTATGATAAGAAGATATAAGTAATATGTCGCAAAAATATTTCAGGTATTTTCGGCGAGGGAATACAAATTACTAATTTTGGATTATCGATATAAATATTTTTTATGCGTAAATTATTTTATGAATTTAAAAAATAGCTTAACAATCACACTTGATTGTAACTGCCAGGGTTGGGGAGTAACGCCGTTACTATTACCGTTACTTTTTTTTACAGTACCTAACGATTTGGTAATGACGTTACATTTTTTCATAACGGTAACGGTAACGCCAGGATGAGGAAAGTCACTTTTGAAAAGTAACTCGTTACTCATTGAAAAAAGTAACTCGTTGCTTTACTTGTTACGTAACAAGTAAAAGTAACGACATTGCTAACGTTATGAAAAAAAATAACATTACCAAATCATTATTTTTAAAAAGTAACGGTAATCGTAACGGCGTTAACTTCCCAATCCTGGTAACTACGTAGGAACGTTACGTTTTTAGTTATAAAACTCAAAACAGTATTCGCTGAGATTTAGTCCTAGTTGGTTTTCAGTTATAAAACTCAAAACACCATTCACCGAAATTTAGTTCTAGAAATTGGTAGAATAAAAGAAGGATCAGATATTTTTTTTATCTGAAATTTCGTTCTGATACGTGTCAACGATACAATAATTTCATTTATAGAAACATCCACATATATAAAAACGTCGTATAATAACAACTACTCACACTCTTATTTTATAATGCGCTCGAGGGGACTTAATATATACAAAACCGTCTTTATCGATACAATTAATACAGCGACAATATCATGGAAATGTCCATATCCGATCGTAACATTATTTACAAATATATGCAAGTGATTAATTCTCGGAAATTTACAAGTCCCAGTTGCTTCGTTGCATTTTATGCACCGTTTTCGAGCCACTCTTCGAGTTCGCACACGTCACACTAATTTCTATGCTTACATACTAATTTATACATTTAGCTTATTAGATCAATTAACCCTCTGCACTGACAATTACATTCGAACAAAGGTATGATTAGAACAGACGGCACAATCAAAAAATGATCGGCTGCAGGTTTCATAATTTTAAAATTGCCAGTGCATGGCAATAAACATTAACATATTAATGCGTCAGTCATAAATAATTGACAGGAAAAATGTTTGGAGCTTTATCAGCCATGCATGATTCATCTGCCAATTTATCTAGCCATTAGTCAATTTATGCTTTAATATTTTATTCGTGGCGAGTGTTTTACAATAGCTCTGTGATTAAAATTGGACTAGACTTCCCTTGTCAGTTAACATGTTACTACACAGGCAGCATAAGAGTGCAAAGGGTTAACTATTTTCTGTATATTAAGTGAAATTAAATGAAACGCCATCAGCTGTATGAAAATAATTCTCAAGGATTGTATGCATTCAATGTATGCTCGTAGGTATTGAAACTCTGTGCAAAATCAATCTACGAAAATATTGATAAAGGATCGTATAACGTTTTATCATTGAATCACATTATTAACACCTCAATATAAATCTCTACGCATTCACGCAAATCACTGGCGATTGTTATTTATCAATCGAATAGGCCGAATTTTTGCTGAAGTCTAAAAACGATATGGATAAACGATGATAACGCGAGTATGATTAATACAATATTCGATACATATCTTACAAGAGAAATTTCCATCCCTGTTTCAGGTCTGGTATAATATCGTTTTTTGTAATAGTTACTACAGAGGTTGTGCTAATCCGTGGGATGAAAATACGACAAATATTTTCACGTAGATAAACGAAAGAAAAACGCGACACGTAGATATCTTCAGATCTTTGAAAAAATACTGCCGTAATCGATCTTCCTAACGATATAATTGCGATTCGGATGCGAGCATCAAACCTTTCCGGTAAGCCACTCGTACACGAAAAGAAAAATCAGCCGACCCCTTTGAGGGAAATTGGGAGATCTCGTTTCGCTAACGATGCGCACGATTTGAAAGCCTCTCTGCCGATAGAAGATTGGAGAGAAGGATTTGGTGGTGACAGTGGAATCAGATAAGGAAAATGGTCGTCACGCCGTCGTCATTCCCAGGATACGTTCGATGGCAATGGCTTCGAAAATCCGCTGACGCTTCTATTCGGAATGATTATCGATCCTTTACGAAAGTCAGGGAGATTTCTGATAGAAATTAAAGGTAAACAAACAATTCCCATTCAACTTGAACGAATGAAACGTTATTATTGCGACATAGATATTAACATGTTGACTGCCACTGTATAATTAAGTAACTTTGTACTCAACACCATTTTTATATCAGTTATTTTAATTAAGCTACTTGATTATATTTATTCTTCATTAAAACTCACAATCAAATCTTTATTTCACCTCCAAAACATCAAATCGGCAAATAGCTGGTGTCCTACGAGTTAATTTGCATTTGACAGTCAACATGATACATTATCGTTCAAATTACGTTCATTATCTCCCAACAATTAATGCTTGCACATTGCAAGTAAACTTAATACTAGAACTACCAAAGCAGTCAAAATAATTGGTTTATAATCTTTTATCAAAATAACGGTGCATTTTCTGAGATTTTCCAATTCATGACTTTTGTTGCAATATGTAAATGATTAAACTGATTAATTTACTTTCCACTTTTATTTCTTTTTTCAAAAAGATATATATATAGTATATTTAAATAGTAGAAATAAAAATATACATTAATCGTCGGTAATTCTAGTGTTAAACATTGGTAACAATACCGAGAGACCTTCGCTTCAAAATGCAGCATTGTTAATTTTATATAAATAATTAAAAGTGCAGGTTGGTAGAAAATTAAATAATCAATACTTTGTACCTGCGATATTAGACTTTGTTTGTGCCAACCTAAATGCTATCCTTGCACAATGATATGAAAAAGCTGAACGAGAGAGAAAAGGGGGCGGCGCGATTTATTATAACGACCTAATATTAGTAATGTGTCGCCCATCTAACGAAGGCAAGATAAATTCATAGTCCCACTATGATAATCGTCTTTCCTGTTCGGCCGTCAATAGCTGCGGATCCTTCGATGAGTCTGCGCTATTCGCCCTTAATTCGTCGGTTAATTGATCCCTTGCGCGGTTGAGGAAAGATTGCAGGATTTATGCTGCAGCTGGAAGGACATCGACTCAATCATCTTCGCTCCGCGACGACTACGACAGGGCGGAGAGCACAATAATGCAAATCGCTGCGCTGGATCGCGTCGCGCGATGCCACGTGCTGCTTTTAGACGACATCGATTGCGCCGTGTTGTCGATTCTTCGCTGCCCGACGTCACTGTCGACGTTTTTGTGGCTGTTGGTGTCGATGACGTTCTCGGCTTCGTGACTCTCCTCGTGGCTCGGTCTGCTACGGAGTCGCGTTTCTGAAAATAAATCGACAATATATATTATCACTACATTGAAGAAGTGTGACTCCCTCTTCCAACACACAGAACTATTAACAGAATTGCTGATGTCTGACATTCAGGTTTTTTACTTTCGGTTACGAAATTTCTTTGTCTTTCTATATATATCATGATCAGTTTTGATATGACAATCCTGAGTGTCACCAGCACATTCTGGAACATCCAGAGACTCACCTACATTGTGTTACATGCATTACCAGTTACCACTGCATCATTTTATATTTAGGTAACATTTAGCATCATCTTTTAATGTAGTATACAACTACCGCATTTTTTATATCTGGACAACTTTTGACGATATTGTTCTTTGTATGCGTGCGATAACTTTGAATCCGTGTATCTTATATAACGTACTTTTTGTTTTTAATATTATTAATTATACTGAGGATACGCGGGACATACGGAATAAATTTATCTTCCACCCATCAAGATTGCAGGTCTGTTATGGACAGGCACGAAGGATGCCAGTAAATGCGCAACAAAATTGCCGACCAACCCCCGCTGTAGAAGTCACCCTCAGAGAGAGAGAGAGAGAGAGAGAGAGAGAGAGAGTTAGAACTGTGAAAATGACATAAAACCAATTAAAAATATCCTAGGACGTTTATCTCCCTTTAAGGGTGGTTTTTGCATCGTGGGTGGTCTGATAATTTTTTTCTACTTCTTTAGTATTCCCTGTGCCGTCCATAACAGAAATTTACCAACAATTTGGATGATGGGTAGAAGATGTCCCGTTTTGTGCTATAATTGCGTAACAGAGTTTCATCCCCCTCTAAGGGTGACTTCCGCGTAGTTGTGTATATGAATATTTTGCTTTCTTAAAGTCAAAAAAAAGGTTCACGCTTTAATTTGAGACTTTTTCAAAGTGTCTAGCACGTCGAGTTCATGCATTATAAATTTTGGAAAATGGCTAAAAACACGGTCTCTTGGAATTTCAACCCCTATTTACTTAAAAACCTGATGGACTATTTTGGGTGTCGGATTCAGCGCACCCGATTTACTAAAGAACGATCTTCCAATCCAAATGTACAAAATCCTGTTACACAGTGATATTCAAAAGCGAAAGCTGAGAGCGAGGTCGGAAAAAATTTATAGTTCCTTCTACTTCGGATGACGGCAGACGCGGTGAATCTTTCCAATATTCTTGTCGTATTCTTTCTAGGAACATTGCTTACGATAGACGTCGACGTTGGTGCACTTTCGCATTACCTTTTGCGCTGGTAACGCAACTTTCATTGTGCGTCCGCCGCGAAGATCATAAACCAGATCGCGTCCAACTCGCTGCTCTCTGAATTGCCGCGACTTCGCTCATACCCGGCAGTTTACATGATAATCGAAACAAGTTCGGATAGCGGCGCTGGCGTCCCGGGTGCAGATTACTTGCCATAGTTGGGCCGAGCGCGGTAGTTCATAAACCGCATGGGATTTCATCAAAATCCCGTCGAGAGTTCCGCGTTTGTCGTGGTGGAGAACGGCAGAAGGAAGAGGCTTTGGATATGGAACGGTGGAGAGGGGGGGAGGACTCCAAGGCGGCGTGGCACGTTGCTGGAAGTTTTGCGGAATAAACTTCGCGCCTTCCGCGAAACTTTCCTACGGAAAGTTCCGCCACTGCCCGGCGGCGTGTAAGTTCTCGCATTACGTCGAGGGCGATGATTTAAGACGACGTATCCCGGCGAATTTCGGGTCGCGGCAACGTATTTGCGGAAGGTGACGTGTTTTCAAGCGTTCCTCCTCGCTGATCGCATAGATCAACATTTTATTGCTTGAATTACGAATGTCTGGCCATACGTACCGCGCGCGTGAGCAGGACACATAAATCCGATACACATAAATTTCATCTCGCGCCGCGCCGCCGCGCCGCGCCGCGCCGCGCCGGCGAGAAAAGAAATTTAAATTTTGTAAACACGGACGAATCTATCGCAATAAAAAAATACAACATTTTTTTCTTTATAACACACATAGGGTTTAATCACTTAGAAAAGATATCCATTTTAATACTGACCGCGTTCTTGTACGTTTTAAATTTCCGACTGCTCTTGACATTTTATTACTTAAACTTTGACTGTCTTTTGACTCAATTTATTCCACGGTTTTTATTTACTTTCTCTTTTACCACTGCAGTGTATTTATCGGTGATTTTTTTTATTTGGATCTATTTGCTCTCTCGTTCTCTATTTCACTTGACCGGCCTTGTTGCTTACATCATTCGGATTACCAACCATTTGTGACCGACTTTTGATCATAAGAATTGGACTGATCGTGCGTCATGTGGAGAACTTGAGAGACCTTTTTAATGTGAATTCGTTGAAGATGGCTCAAAGGAGAGCCGAAACGTCTGAACCTCACACAATTCCCAACGTTTATTAGCGTACAAATCAATATCAAATGGGAAATAAATAATAAAATAATAAAAAATAGCTTGAGTAGTTCAGCATTCAGCAACACTCCCCTACATGTAATTAAAATAAACTTTGTTTTATCCATTAACATTATGCACCGAGATCCGCACTTGGCTCTCATTAGCCCTTATTTCTTTAATTGTTATTTTTTAAAGAAATATGTTGTAGACATATTGATCACTTGATGTAGAGCGCGGGTGAAAGCGAGATCATTTCAAGACAGAATAACCAGATTGTTATTACGTGTAACGTTAACCACAGTTAGCGAATAATGGAGATTTGCAATTACTAGAAAGTACGGATCTCTCGGGGCACCTGGTTTCCATTGAATTCCCTGTGGAGTTGTCAAATCTCACCTTCGTCGCGCAGTCGGCTAATCTGATTTTTGTTCCCTCTAAAAGTTCCGCGAGGTTTGCACAGTCGCAGCTTTGAATATTCAAACTTGTTTCGACAACACCGCAACTGTCGCCGGCGCGCGTAATTGTAACGGCGGCGATGCAGAGTCGGGATTGCCACTTATAATGTTCGCCGTATTAAAATGACGAAAGGACAAACAAACTTTCATTCGTCATAACGCGAACGCGTATATAACAAAATCAAAATCTCGAAATTTTGTTTTTTACAACACGCGTTTTTCACACACACGTCGAAACTTTCAATTATTTCATGTAGACGTTCAATTATATTATTATAAATATAATTAGATTTAACAAAGATATTCTTAATACATTATATAGTGTTACCATTTTAATTTCGTATTAAAGCAAAATAAGCCAAGTATTTCTTTCATTTGGAAATCTCGACGCAATTAAAAATAGAATTAGATGACGGCTTTGTATCGGTATAATGCGTTTCCATTTAAAGTATCTTATATAATTTCCTGAGGCTTCAACCTCGTTTAATGCGAAAATCTGCGTCGGTAACAACGAAAGAAGGAAAGCTTAAGAGAATAATGGAAACCGAGCGTACCTTCGCTTCTCACGACGGTCGACAAAGATGCGTCGGTTATTTCATTAGAGCCCGGCTCTAGACTGGGCACGGGCTTTTGTCGCGACCACTGGATATTCTCCACTGAAAACAATATTTTTCTTGTTAGTTATCTGCATCGTACGGCTAATAGAGGAAAGTATAACTGAACTATCTTAAGTAATACGTATAAATAATTAGCGCGTAGGAATGGAATTGTTTAATCATTAATTAACATATTATTGACGTAGAAATGTATTAGACTTCCTCAAATAAGAGTTTGGACACCACTTACAATTAGACAATTTTTAGACTGACCCGCCATATGTTCTAGACTAACTACGAAAAAATGTATAATTTATTGTTATTTATTTTATAGATTTACTTATGTAGTAATAATAATATTTATATACACATATAAATCATTGAATTTAATTCGCTTTTTATTAATAATCTGCACAAGTACTAAATTGACTTGAACGTTTTTGGAAAGCGCACTATAGTTAATCTGAAAATGGCGGACGGTATATCCAAACTCTTATTTGAGAAACTTTTAAGACGTATTAAGCCAGTGGCATAGAGAAACGTAAGCAGTAAAACTTACGCAAGAAAATCAGTCAATCACAGTTGGGAATTGTCAAAAACGTAAGATTACCATATTTTAATATTCTCGGTTTTGATTGATCAATTTGCTTACTTCTTAAGTCTTACTGCTTACGTATTTTTATGCCACGGGTTTTAATTTATCTTTTGTTACCCGAACGTTATTGACCAGGGACGAGTTCACTCGTATTTATAAAGGCATATAGTTTAACTTTCAAGTTCAACTTTTTTTGAAAATTGAGACATACGTTGTCTAATTATTTTTTAAGGGTTTTGAGGTCGTTGAATACAAAAATATAAAAATTCAAAATAGCGGATCCAATATGGCAGATGCAAGAAATAAAAATATCAAATTCTAATGAAATTATTTATTATAGAGAAATATAATATTTTATTTTTCATAGAATTTTTGAAAACATATTCCAATAATCCTACCATAACATTTTACACAAATGATGGTTCTTTTCTCGATACCTTTGAAACTACACATATGATATCGTCTACGACTGTCAGTCACGTTAGACATGTGATCTCCAATTTGTTAATCTAATATCATCTTCCATTTTTTTGTTTTTTTATCCAAGTAATTGACAGATCTTCCTATTCTTTTTCGTTGAAAAATTCTCCATCAACAGTTATTTCTTTTTTCGTTGAAATATCAAAGGCTTGAAAATTATGCGTTTATACATTATGTATAGTATTATTATAAATATTATCAGAAATTTATACTATCCAATTATATTTGAGTAATCGCCATGCAAAAGTAATATTGCGCATCATGTTGAACCTTTTATGATTAATCCAACAACTTTCCGATTTTACAAAATAATTCTTTATAAGTATTTTATGTTTGTATTTATCACACAATATTTTCTAGTTAAAGTTTAAACAATTCTCTTTACAATAGGTTGATCTTAATAGCTTAATATTTACTAAAAATATGATTGTTTAAACATATTGGGACAAATATGTCCCACTGAAGCCTCTCCCAAAGAGTTAAATCATCGTGCCAAGTTGTTAAAGTTTAAAATTTATCAACTTTCTATATAATATTATAGGATTGGTGATTGTACCTACTCCTTTACTTTTTGTCGTTTGTTTTCTTCTCACCTATTATACATTATAAACAAAATTTCGTTCCCGTTGAAAATGGTTTATATGGAAAATAACCGGCCATAGGCGTTAGTTTCCATATAAAACGCCCGATCAGCAATGTATTAATACATTACAGTCCATGTGCATATATATTCGTACATTTTATTTTACTTAAGATAAAATCCGTGTACACATACTTGTACTGCAATGAATTAAATTTTATTTTTAAAATTCGTTAAAATTACAAATTTAAAACATTTATTTAACTGTTAGTTTAATTCTGAAAAAAAGGAAGCCGTTAGTCTACATGTGCAAAAGTTGTCAAATTCCATTACATATTGGTGTGAATGCTTCCGCAAGTATCACACAAAAAACTATTAAACTATTGTTTAATTTATATTCGTTTATACAATTTGTACAATAATAATATTTTATTATAACATGTAATAATGTATAAATATATAATTCTGTTATATAATTTAATGAGAGAAATAAGATATTGTAAAAATTTCATTTATTTTTAGTTGATATTACAGGAATAAACCAAATAATGTTATATAATTATGATTTTTGAGCTGAAAAGATTTCAAAACTCCATTATTCGTTTCAAATTTCCGCTCTTGGACGAAGTTTTTAATGAAATAATAACGAATTGTAAAATGTTAATACGTTGAACGCCGCATTAATTTCACATGATTTTCTATTAATTCCGCGTGAGCCACGTTACTCTATTTATTATATATCTTTATAAGATACAATAATATTTATGACTAGAAAAACCATTATTATCAAAAAGAAGAGATAACGTATAATATGCGCAAACGGCCTGAACGGAAAGTCCAATGTGGGCCACTGATAGCCCACACGGCACTCAACGTGTTAAGGCTCGTCTACAATACGCGAAGTAAGAAGTAAGAGTATATGTAAGAGAAGTACTTCCGGTGTAAGGGAGCTAAAGTAAAGGCGTAAGCGAAATAAATTATTCTTATTTCTTACTCCAACTTCAGCCCTTACGCTTACGCTCGGCCAATCAGAGCGCAGTCGGCCAAATATTCGCTACAAATATTTAAAAAATTAATCCTTATTCCTTACTCCTATTAATCCCTACTTCTATTCATACTTCTCACACCATGCTTACTCCGCGTACTGTAGACGAACTTTTAATATCAATTTACTTAATGTTTACCTGGATCCACGGTAGTAGGAACGGGCACTGTGCTCGTCGTCGTTGGTTCCGTGGTAGGCGTTGGTATGTCTGTCAAAACACGTAATGCATTAATATCTTTTTCTATATATTCGATATAAATCCCTGATAAAAAATTTTTATATATAAACATATATCATTATATGTATATAAATTATGTCCATATATGCTTTTTTATCTCTTGTATAATCTCTATTCGTATATATATATAAGAAAAATAATAAAAAGAAAAATTTATTAAATAATTAAAAGGATAATTTCTGCGTTGTTTTTTTAAATAAAAGTAAAGTTTGAGGAGAAATGAGAAAAAATTGCCCATATATAATTATATAAAAATGTATAGAAAAGTTATATATATGATTATATATAGAATATTGTATAATCTAATTGCAATTTTACTTTTTGTAACAAAAAACAATGCAAAAATTATTTTTCTGATTATTTTTCAATTATTCTTTTTATTATTTTTCCTATATATACAGATACACAGATTATACAAAAGAAAAAACATGTATGGACATATTTTATATATAATTACATATATTTATAAATATTTTTATATGAAAATTTGTTACCGGGTCTATCTTAAATAAAACTGTACTAACAGGAAGGCCGCGTCCGTTCATAAATTTTCTACGTATAAAAATTAGATATCGCAGACGGGGAAATGTATTAATGTGAAAAACCCAATGTGTACTATAGACTATGTGCAGTCTACGCGATTAACTGTTGAATAAAATAGGATAGAATTGCGCGGGACAATATCTCGCCGTGTTACGTTATTGCATTCCTGCAGAGTAAATATTCGATTGAATACGCCGGTAGGTATTTGCAGATAAATTTTAAGCTGCCACTTTAATACCGTTTAACGTGAAACAATTAACGCTAATGGATAACGAGAAACTTAAATAACCGATCGTGATATAAAGACCGTTTTGCGCCCCGCTGCTTTCAAATGTCTTATTTAAAAGCGAATAACAATCGCGTTAACGAAAAAACATTCTCTCCCGCACTCGTTTGGATAAAGTTAAGCAATTAAAACTAGCAGCACTCGCGAATGCTTGGTGGCCATTGTAGCAACTTTCGGCATGGATTGAAAGGCCGGTTTAAAATGCTAATGCGCATTAAATCGTCGACACAATCGAACGCTTATTTAAGCGGCTTAACAGTAATCCGCCGATTCGGCGGTCGCAGTAAAGCACAAAGCTGGGAAGTTCAATCTGCGGGCGCGCCAAGGCGAAAACCTACAATTACTGATCGATAGATAGAAGGGGCTTCTTTTTACACCCGCAGAAGAGAGGGGGGATGAGGGCAAAGGGTTGGGGAACGCAGATCGGCGCTCGCGGTTATCGGTGATTCACCGGCTCGCACCACTTTTCCCGGAAATGCGGATTTGCGGGGGAGACAGACACGGCTGACTTTCACGGCGCTCCTTATCGGCGGGTGGGATGAGCTCGCCTTTGATACCGAATCAATGAAAAGTTTGAGGGAAATGCCGGCGAACTGTCTATCCGCGGACGATGATTGATACGAGATTCCTCCGCTCCCCCTCCCTGACGCGCGGAAACGCGCTGGCGCACCTCGGTCAACGCCTCGTTACGCGATCAAATCGCGTTCGATTGCCGGAGTAAAATTCCTCTCTCGAGCATAACTTTCCTCCGGTTTCCTCCCGACTTGCACTACGGCGAGTGTCGTTATCGCATTTCTTCGCGGACGCTCGCGCTCTGTCGCACACGTGCGTCGACGATAAAACACGTGCGCCGACTTGGACGCTTCCCTCGCGGCTTTTCCATTCCGCGCCCCATCGTATGCATCCCATCCGATCGCACGTTTTTCCCCTCACCGGTCTCGTCGTTTCGGAAAAGATTCCGGCTATCGGCGAGAGTCGCGATTGGCACTGACTGCCGCCGGGGCGTCACTTTTCAAACCTCCCCGGCTTGCGCCATCCCGATATATCTCGCTCTCGTTGTCTCCGTGAAAGAACCGCGCGCTCTCTCTCTCTCTCTCTCTCTCTCTCTCTCTCGTTTTATCGCGCCTCGTCTGATTCGCCCGCCGTCGGATGCTTAATTTCTCATCCGCTCGGGATACGTTCTTCATCGCGCGACTAACGATTTCTGATAACGCGCGGTCGGGGTCGCGGAGAAACGAAAGAAGGTGCGACGACCGCGCGACCGATAAGGGACCGCTTGACAAATGTTCGAAAACCGGCGCGAATCGATATTGGCTCTCCGCGGTCGAGATATACGTCCGCGATAAATCATATATCACGTTAATATAATATTACCGTCGTAACTTCGTTGAATCACTTTTTGATCGCTCTCGCGCAAATTGTGCGATCAATTTGATAACATAATGCGATCGCACGCGGGTTGACGTGGCCGTCAAATCTTTTGCGAGGCACGGATAATCCCGGATAATCGGCAGAGCGCAAACAATTACAGAGTAACGAGGAAATTAGTCATGTATAAAAATAAGAATAATAATACACGTTACAAGAATTAATGAAATACAAGAATTTAGTAATTTGAAAAAAGGACTCCTGATTGTTCAAATTCGATACAAATCTCAAGAGGGCTATTAGGAGTGAGCGCGGTAAACAATGCGCGAGTTAAGAAAAATGTTTAACAAATTGTCCATAGACTTAGATTAACAAACGTTTCGGCTCATATTTGAGCCATCTTCAGGGTGACAACGCAGAGGTGGAGTTGATTCGCAAATGTGCACATCCCTCAAGAGGCCAACATGTTCGTCGTCCAACCAGTTCCAGCCGGATAGAAAAAAGCTCAGGGTCGCAACAAAACGAGTGGATTAACCATAGTCCAAGCACGAGAAAGACACGAACAAAAGAATAAATTAATACTGAAAGCCAATAGATAGTCAAAAATTAAAAACTGTGTTCAAATATCACTAAAAGAATCAAGTGGTCATACCGGAACCTTGTTGGCCTCTCGAGGAATGTGCACATTTGCGAATCAAGTCCATCTTTGCGTTGTCACTCTGAAGATGGCTCAAATATGAGCCGAAACGTTTGTTAATCTAAGTCTATGGACAATTTGTTAAATATTAAATTATATTTTTGTTAACTCGCGCATTGTTTACCGCGCTGACTCCTAATAGCCCCCTTGAGATTTAAAACGTTACAATTTTTATCAAAATGTTTGACGAGATGAAGAATAAACATTATCGATCGATCGATTCGTAACCGTTAAAACGTACGTTTGAGGATGTTAATTTATACGTTGGACGTATCGGCAGGGACAAGTTTTAATTTGGATTAAAACGAACGGAATCGTTCGTCAATTTGCAAATCTATGCAAATTACAAAATTGTAATGCGAGCAAGAATATAAACACGTTTTCCCGATTTGCGTTATACGACGTTCGTCGACTAAATAAAGAAGTGTTTGAAATGACAGGAATGTCATACTCACGATAAAGCTTGATACTGCCGTCCGTTTCGCCAAGGGAGTTCTTGGATATGCATTTGTAGCTGCCGTAATCGGACATCGCAACCGAGCGTATCATGAGCTTCATGTGCACTTTGTACACATTGTCCGACAAGGACGGCTCGTACTTCTCCCCTGCAATTTGACAAACCTCGTTACGCAGATTCACGCTCCTCTCTTCCGCCGCTCGTAAAATTAATACACGATACACATTTTTCCCCTTCGCGAGAGAGCTCTAGGAGGTGTTAAACGGGCAAAATGCTGCACGCGTGAAGTTTCAGATTACAAACTTGACTGCGGAAGCTTAATAAATATCAAGCGAGATAAAAGATGCTCCGCCGCGCCTTCTTTGTTCCCGCTAGAATTATGGAATTAGTTTTAATCTACGGTGAAAGCTGGCTTCCGCTGAAACTGGAACGTTTTACACGGGGTAGCCTGGAGCTGATGCGACGGGGATATATCGCTCATACATACATACATACACGCGTACTTGGCCCGCGAACCGAGCGTCAGTCCTACATCCAACACGGGCGGTACCTACATCGCCGCAAGACACTGCTTCATTAAAATATGACTCATCATTTTCAGCGAGCTCATTTAAAGCTTAATTACATTACCCGCGCTATCGCAGTTACGTATTGCGCACGTGCGGATTAATTTTTGAAACATGCAGATCGCGTCACGGGAGCGTGCACGCGATTATTGCCCGATACAGCTGACGATACGTCACGCGCGTTCGCATTATCACGTTTACATCATTATTATATGACGACGCGTATTATCGTTGAAAATTGAAAGTAGCGAACATGCGCATGTTTTCGATCCGTCGTTCAGCCGGACGGAATATAATATAACGATATTCCAAAATGTATTTGCCAATATCCCGAGCTTCCGGTATGCCCTCACGGTCCACCGTGCTTCGTGCTCTGTCAACCAGAAAAACTAGCATTAGGGTTTCTCGCGTGGGTGCACGTTGCCCTCAGCTCCATATTCGCACGCCAGTCTGGCCCATACGTTGCATCCATTTAAATTGTTCCAAACGCTTTGTTTCTCACCTTTCTCGTTATTTCCGTCTCTCGCAAAGCGACGCAGTTCGAGGACAAACATGTTTTTTAAATTCCGAGAAGCATATGTACGTATTTCATATGTATAGTACGCTTCGTATCTTACCTTAAAGTAATTCATGGAATAATACACTCTTCATCTTGCAACATAATTTCTCAGTAACTAATAACCAAATGTATTTTTTAGATAATAGTCCATACGTAACAGTTTAAGCAGAGCTGCCCATCTAAGCAATCATTTAATAACTTTTTTGTTAAATTTATGAAATGTTAAGTGTTTCAGGGTTAAACGTTCTATCTTAAAAATATAATAGGAGTAAGAAAGTTTTTTTAGAGATATGCCCGCGCAAACGCTTCGTTTAACATTAGATCTGTCAACGATTAATTTCTATTATTTATAAGAGTATACTATATATATTTTTTCAAAAAAAGAGATAAAGAGAAAAAGTTAATTGATCAATTTAATCATTTACATGTTGCAATAAAAGTCATGGAAAATCTCAAAAAGTGTACAATTTGAAAAATGTTAAAAAAATTACAAATCCATCATTTTGACTGCTTTGGTAGTTCCTAGTGTTGAGATATCGACATCTAAACATTTTGATTATAAGCTTTTAATTTTTATAAATTATGGCTGATAAGTAATGTACACGCGCGCAGTGTGATCTTGTAGCAGCAAGGAGCGATGCGCGCATAGCGTAACTTTGTAGCCGCTTGTAACCTTCAGCCACAACGATATAACAACGATAATTTTCATTTTTTTCCTTACAGCGGTTGTAAATCAGTGCGTGTTAACATGGCATCGTGTGATGAGGATATGTCAACCAAGTTCAAACAATGTCCAGTGATTGAATAAGTGCAGAAAACGTAATTGAAACAATAAAGAACCTACGCCGGAGGATATGTCGAGTTAGGAAATCAACTGCACCGATTTTGTTGCTGCATGACAACGCAAGACCGCACACTTCTCTCACAACACTTGATGCTCTCCAAAGGCTGAAATTTCAAAGGTTCTCTCCCATCCGCCCTACAATCCGGACTTGGCGCCGAGCGAATTTCATTTTTTTCCAAATCTGAAAAGAGATCTCACTCATTTCATCTCAGATGAGGAAGTGAAACGCTGTCATATCATGGATCAGACAAAGAAGCACTGAATTCTGCATTAACGGCATGCGTAAACTTGTCTTACGTTGAAAAAAATGTATTGAAAGACAAGACGACTACGTAGAAAAATAGATAGGTCAATTTGTACCTACTATATTGTACTTTCGTTTCACTATTTATATTTAAGTATTTATATTTGGTATATATATATATATATATATATATATATATATATATATATATATATAAATACATCGTTTCTTTTTCTGGATATTTGACTGTGTGCATTACTTATCAGCCTACCGTCGTATTATCAGGTTATAATAAATAATAGCGTGATTCGATTATTTTATTACTAGAAAATTCTAACATAATTATAAATTTTATTCAAAATGATGGCCTTGAATACGGAGACAGGCTTGGTATCTTTTTCTGACAATATCAGTAACAAAGCAACATTAGATAGTTTAGCAACATAGACTTTTCATTCAATAGTATCCTGTACAAAAGATCTAATGTCAAATGAGGAGAGCGTGCAGACCAAGCCACAGATCCTGCATAATCAATCCATCAAACCGGGATAATGAATATTTAACCATGGATTTCCGACGTAATATGCAGAACAACCATCTAATTGAAAGCACAAGTCCATTCTCATGACTAGCGAAATATCTTGGAGAAGATATTTCTATTATTATTATTTAAAAACTACAGAAATATGTATCAGCATTGAGCCGAAGTGATAAAAAATAGGATCCTATTAAAAAATCTATTATTCCCAAACACACATTGCATTGGAACTTTTGTTGGAAATGCTGCTCGTGAATTGCATGAGGATTTTCATGCAACTAGAGATGAGTATTTCTTTGATTTAGGATACTCTTTTTTTATAAAAATAGCATAGAGATATCAAACCTATCTCCATGTTCAAGATCATCATTTTGAACAAAATTTCTAATTATGTTAAAATTTTCATACTTTCTAGTAATAAAATAATTGAAACACACTGTTAATTTGTTTATTATATCCCGACAATAAAATCCTATATTAAAAATGTTGAGATGTCTCTTAATATCTCTTAAACAAAACGTTTGCGGGCATATATTCTTACTTCTCTTGAAATCCTAAATTCATATTTTCAGTTACGACGTTTAACTGTGCATGAAACACCCTGTATATGTCGACACGAATCACAATTACATTTTCCATTTCTAAAGATGGAATTGCATTTCCTCGAAAATGGCACTGAGAAATCTTGGCCCGACCAAAAACGAGATGGTGGCCAAACACGCCAACCACTCGTTATTTGTCGACGGAAGAATAAAGTGAAACCGGCGAATTATGCGTGATCACGTGACTAATCTGAAATACAATGCTTGTAATAAAGAAGCCCGCTACCGCGAAGACGCGAAACTTTGCGCATTCATTTAATTATCTCTCGGATATCATCTTCGCGTCTCGATTGTTCGCGCGCGCGTCCCTGAGTGCATCATCCCTGCCAAAGAAATTTTCCGTAAGCATGGAACGGTACAAGAGCAACCGATATGGAGCAACCGAAATAACCGTAAAATAATCGACCAATGGTATTTGGCGAGTCGGGGAACGGCATTTACGTTTCGATTCTTCTCGATAACGTTTCGGTCGGATGAAAAGTGGCGCGGCAAGGGCGGAGGCGGATCGAGGCGGGGCGCGCGAACGCGGAAAGAAGTTTTGATTAACAATTCGAGGTGGTGGCGCATTCGGAAGAGAGTGAAATCTATAGGTGTAATGACCCGCGGCAAGGCGGAGGCCAAGTATTTTCCCAGCCGGTGGGAAAACTTACGTCTCTCCGAGATAGAGAAAGAGAAATGTGTGGAGGAAAGGGCGAGGATCGAGAGAAGGCGGTGGCGGGAGAAGAGGAGAACGGGGGCCGCGCCGGCAGGCCAGCAGGTGGAATAAGGGCGGCGGAAGGGTAGAATGCATTTATGTAGTGGCACCATTCGAGCCCCACAAGCGGAAGAAAAACTTTCGGCCGGCTTTGAGTTTGAAAAGCAGATGAAAAAGTTTAACGACGTTGAACTACGGTGCCGAGCATTACCCACGGGGCGAGCGGCGACGGCGGCGGCGGTGGTGGCGGTGGTGGCAGCGGTGGCGGCGGCGGGGAGAGGGAGAGGGTGAGGGAGGGGGAGGGGCCCGCGAATGGATTTTGCCGGGGATAAAACTGCTTTTAAACCCAAAAGTCGACGGTGGGACCGATATTTTGTGTTACTCGTATCTCCGCACGTCGTCGACGCCGACGGCGCGCGGGTCCGCCGACATATGTGGACATGAATCACGCTGACTTGGAAACTCAAACTACCGACGTAATTTCCATCTGCGGCGATCGCTCACGCTTAATTTCGCCTAACGCCGTCGTTTCCGCGATCACGTGCCCGCGTCATCGATCACGCGATACTTCGGGACTTTTACGAACGCAATCCAGCTTTTTACATTTGATGCATGTGAAAAAAGAGGCGTAAAAAAAAGAGGCGACTCTAATAAATAATAAAATAAATTAGATATCGAGCCGAACGAATATAACGAACGATTCTGTAAAACGGTTATTCAACAAACGTAAGCAATTCTATGGGGAACAGATTCATTATTGTTTCAGGCATGTTAAACTAACGTGAAAATATATGAAAACGTTCCTAAAAATCTGAAACTGTGCAGAAATAAAGTACGTGTGAATCTAACCACGCACGTAGCAATCTTCTGTTTCAGTTTTGACAAATGGTTTTAAGAATAAAAACACCCCTTCAAAAACAATCTGACTTTCCATATTTCTATTAATGTCTTATAAATTATTTAAGGGGGAGAGTTATTGAAAAAATATTAAATACAAAAATTCAAGATTTTTTATTGCCTACAATAATATAAGAAATTTAAAAAATTTTTTTTATATTTCGCCCATCAATCCTAAGAAATTGTTTTATTCTTTGATAATATTCAAATATTAAGTATTTCATAAGCTCTTTAACCACATGCATATGAATTAAAGATTTTAAATTTTTAAATGTGAAATTAATCTTTAATGTTTGAAAATATATTGAAATATTCGAGGAGTACTTCAATATGTTTTTGCGCGCGAACATTAAAGATTAATCTTCTAGATTAAGGAAGTGGTGGGAAAAATATATTTTTTAATTCTTTTAATCTCTTACCATACTGTTATAAGCCATAAAAAAACCATGAACTTTTGTACTTTTTCAATATCTCTTATAGTTTCTAAAATATTAACAGAAAATTTTTTAAACAAAATTAATTCTTAACGTATCCGAAAATATTTCAAATATTCGAAAAATACTTCAATGTTTTCAAACATTTAAGGATTAATTTCCTAAATTAAAAAAATAATAGGAGAAACATTTAATAATTTTTTTTTAATTTCTTATCATAGTAGACTATGAAAAACCATAAACTTTTATATTTTTTTCAATATCTCTTCTAGTTTCTGAAATATGAACACAAAACATAGAAAGTCTGATTTTTTGACGTGGTGTTTTCACACCACTTAAAATCATTTATCAATCAAAACAGAAAATTGCACTATGTAATTAAGTACTTTATTTCTGCAAAGTTTCAGATTTTTAGAAATTTTCCGATTGCCGAACTTTTCTTGTAGGATCAATCAAGTCTGGTCACAGCACGACCGGTACGATAACGCGTGTTTGCTTATAACACACGCAAGAAGATTTATTCACAAGAGCACGCTGTTAAGAGTTTTCCATTAAAATTCCACAGCGCGCAAGGGTATTCTTTTGTCAAGGTTTTTAATTTTAATTCATTAACTGTCCGAAATGTAATTAACGCTGAAAATGAAATCTCTCTCTCTCTCTCTCTCTCTCCGGGAGAAAAATTATACTCGGAACTGTCGCGTGGGGAGTACAAGTCGAGGGAATGCGTTCCTTTTAAAGCGGGCCGCGCACGCGCGCGCGCGCGCACACAGTTCGACCGCGAACACAAAAAAATGCAAAGCCCCTGTAATGAGTTTAACGCCGACGGATCTAATTTGATGCACACAAACCCGGCGTCGGCGAGCGAGTAACGTTAAATATCGCGTAATTGCCAACCGTCGGGAACTCCATGCTGAAAATGAATCGGTGTGCCGGCGCGCGCGTAACGCGTGTTTGCTCACTGACAGATTACGTTTTCCAAAGGCACTGATTTACGGCGTAATCCTATTGTCAACGATACTGGCGATCCCGATTCTCCATCACCCTCCAAATATCCTTCGAACGGCTCTACATTTATAACAATAATTTTGTCATTGCCTCATTCCCCATTAAAATATGCCAAAGTGGCGACACTATCCTCGATAATTATCCGGCAATAATATTTCTTATTAATCATTATGGCATCATTATATAAGGAATTTTCAAGGCAGTATTTAATAAACTTATCTGAAAAATATTTAATGCAACTTGGAACAATAAGAAGAAAAAGAGAGAGAGAAAGATGTAATTAATATTGTACATTCTAAACATACTTAAGAAACACGTACTGTATTAATATTTATGTATAATATATAAACATATGGAAATTTCTCTGCTCTCCCATATACCGCACTGCCGCGAACGATATTACGAGATGGCTATTTCCACCATGTGATTCCGTCCCAACAGCGGCACAATAGAATTGTACTTTCCGCCGCTTTACGACCCGAGTCGCCTTCTCGCGCGAGAACGGACGGCGCGCGATATCTATACGCGCGCGTTTCTCTCGATTGAGCTGCGTGACTGGAAATGCTTGGCGAAACTTAGAATTTGCGCAGAATCGCGGGTAGGAGGAAATTCATGAAATTCCCGACACCGGATATTCCCGCAAAGCTTTATAAGCGCACGACGCGACGTTCTACTGGCAGGGAGGGGAAATTTTTTTTCAATGACGTCGAGGTAAAACTTTCGCGCTCCGCCGGAAATTTGAACGTTTCGGTCGGACTCGCACGTGGCACAATGTAATCCTGAATCGCGATATCCCCATAATCGCAACACTCCCTTCCTTTTTCCTCCCCCGATGTGCTCCTGCGATGAATCGCGTTTTAGGCTGGTCCTTTAGATTAGTCGCGAGTTGATCGCAAATGGTACAAATGGTACTATTGACGCCTTTGATTGGCTGTCGCAATAAGCGTTGCGTATGCTCGCGATCAACTTGCGACTAATGTAGAACCAGCCTTACGGCTGAAAGCGCAAACTGGAGGTCAGTTTCGTTTCGAATTGCATTAAAACCCACCGCGCATATGTTTTTTACCTGCAAACAAGTACCCGGATATATATCGTTATCGCGTCGTTTAAAAAAAAGAGATAGGTACCTCCGGAACGGCCCTCGCGCCAAATTTTTCCGCGGAAAAAAAGATTGGAAAATTGCGAGCCGAATAACAATCCCCCGTCGAGCGTATATTCGAGCGAATCGATTTGGGAATCGGGTCCAGTTTCGCGCTATTCACCACGTGTCGCGTTACCGATGAATGGACCGATTCGATGCGAAAATCGGTGCACGCAGATGACGGTGGAGTCCACGTCGCGTCGCTGCGCTGCGCCCCCGATATCCGATCGTGTGCGAGTCACGCGCGCTGAATTCGCATTAGCGGGCAGCGCGTATCCGCGGAAACGTTAAATCGTAAAGCATGTCGTAACTGTTACGGCGAAACACCGGGGGGCATGTGCGGTTGACACGGGGAATATAATGCGAGATAACTTGACAGTTGGCCCATTCGTAATTCCGCGTGCTTTCCATCCGGGCTGCGGGCACGGGGCCGCGGCCGGTAGATAAGCCGCGAAACGATCGCCTTCGGGATTTTCTCATTCCGCCCCCGATTGAAAATCGCGCTGACAATGAGACGCGCGGAAAACGCCGACTCGCTACTTCCGAGTATCTTCCAAGACCAAGATCGTCTATGGTCTCTGCGCCGCGCCGCGCCGGGCGCCCCCGCGCCCGCGCCCGCGCCCGCGCCCGCGACGTCTGCAGAAACTTTCTCCGCGCGATGTTGAATCGCAGCTAATTTCGGCGCGATGAATTACATATATAATCGGATTAATTAGTCCAAAACGTGAGAGTTGCGTTCGATCAATCGTCCAACGCGCGCTCTCCCGAGGAATGTGAAAAGGTCGGCGGAACTTTGCGCACCGTGTGCCACGTTCAGCGTTCAATGACGTTTATCGTGCATTGTCACTCGACGGTAAAAAGTGACATTCCCATAAGTCACCCGCGATCGTTGTTAACGTGGTTTATTCAGGGCCAGATTCCGTCGCAGATAAGCGGAAACCATTCAGCCGCGACGGAGCGCGGGGAACGCGGCCCCTGCCATTTCACCCCGAAAAACCATCCTGTGAAATAAAAATCTCGGACCCGGGCAAACAAAGATTAATCTCCGCCGGCGTCGCGAATGGAAATCGTACCGGTTTCCGGGCCATCGATCACCGGGTAGCAAAACGCCGTCGCTCGCTCGCCCGCCCGCTCGCCTCGTTCGCTCGGCGTCGCGCCGCAGGTGTGTCGGCAGAAGCGATCCGAAATTAACCTAATTAGCTGCGCGATTAGCAGCTGCAGACACGGGCGGACGCCGTCGCCGTCGCCGTCGACGTCGCCCGTTCTTACCCGCGCGCCCGCACAACCGCGCTGCGGAATCCCAGCGACGCGGCGCGGCGCGGCGCGACGGTCGGGCCGCGCGCACATTAATGGATTCGAAGGGGTGCATTACTCCATACGCTCGCTACACGGCGCAGCGTCGTGTCTAATTATCCGAAATAATTATGCGCACATGTGCGAGCCCGCGCCGCTTTTCGGCAACGCACCGATCCGACCCGACGCGACGCGACGCGACGCGACGCGACGCGACGCATCGCGCGCGCCGTCAGATCCGATTCGCCACATCTCGCCTAGGTGGTTTGTGTATTTGCGGCCGCCGCAAATATCACTTCCTGCGTTAGACAAGATCGTTGATCGTACCGCGCGTCACCCTCGTACAAATTAATTGTCGCGTCGAGAGAGCGTATGTAATCGTTGTTGAAATTATCTCGCGACTCGCCCGGCGTTCCCGAATAATGTCGAGGACGTCGACGTATTGTTTGTCACGAGATTGATTATATGAAGCGGTAGTGACGTATTTTTTCCCCCCGAAACGTTTCGAACTGGATACGTGCTTTGGGAAACAAAATCCAGTTTGCCGCCGGCAAATAGGTTTGTCAGAACGCGATCCGTTCGTGGCGGCCTTTAATTTCTGGCGTACCGACATAAATGGATTCGATGAGCAAACCAGACGCGCGACCATGCGTTGTCGGCTAGTAAAGCATGGTTAAGTATGTCGGCGAAGCGGAGTTCGATTACCATTCATTAAATTATGGCGGGGACGCGCACATGCGGCGCGCGCGCGCGGAAAGTGGCGATCTATAGGTTGCCGTTGCTATTGTTGCTGCTGTTGCAATTATTGCTGATGTTGGAAGAATTAGCGCTGTCATTGAACGAATTCATATCGTCATAGCTGGCGGCCGCTCTCTAATTATTCTGCTATCGTTGCGTAATTCCGATCGATAGTGTTCTGTTCTCTTTTCTATTCCAAACAGTACTCGAATTTGTTCAGGTTTATAATGTATTCTGCTCATTTGCACTTTTATTTGCAACTCGTGGAATCTTTTTGTGAGCTACACAAATTTAATTTATTTACACACAGATCATTTAATTTGTGCAAATTTTTATACACATATATATGCCGATATAAACTAGGCTGAACTAAAAAAAACACCTACTTCTATTGAAACAAGTCTCATATTTACAAACGTACCGTTTGCTATAATGACGTTGTTTTCCCGCGTCCAATAATTGATGGACTTGGGAAACGCCTCGGAATGGCATTCTAACGTCATTTGCTGGCCTTCTTGGGCGCCCACTAATTGGTTCTGGATCCAAATCATTGGAGTAACTGTTGACATCGAAACAAACGTGAGAGAAGAATGATATACACGGAAAGAACGGTTTTGCTGAAATATCTAAAAATACAGATCTGAAAATAATGATGTTGGACCATCAAAATAATTAACCCCTTCGGTTGCATTAATGGCACGCAATAGTGCGCACCTCATTATTTTTGCATAAAATGCCTCAAATTTGATGGTATGTCGTACCTAAAGATTTTTTGGGTCGTTGAATCCGAATTTGAAGTAAAAAATTACAAATTTGAGTCAAAATTACAAATTTTGGAATTTTGGATCCATTATTTTGAATTTTGCTATTTTGATTCGAAATTTGGATTGAGCGACAAAAACCTTTAAATATTAATTGTCGACTATATCCGATAAATTGTTTTCTTGCCACACTAGGCACGAACAGTCTCATTCCACTTGCTAACGAAGTGGTTAATATTAGGGATATGCTTGGCTCACAATCAGTGTTCACAATCAGCTGCTTACAATCGGCCGGGATCTTGGGTTCGATTCTCGACCCTCCCGTATACGATCCCGTATGCCATGGTTTCATTATGAGGAAACGGGAAGGCACAATGGACTCATTGTCAGTCTGACAATGAGTGCCGCTAGCAATACTCCTTGATGATTTTCATCTAAGAGGACCGCTCCCGTAAATACTTATTTATTATCATATCAAAATAATTACGTAGAATGCTCAAGCTAGTTATTAGAATGTCAAAACTTTTTACAGCATTATCATCATACTTCAGTGTTCTACATAATTATATATATTTGGATGGTCCAACATAATTATTTTCAAATCTAGCTCAATTTTAGCAAAACTGTTCTTTCCATGTACGATTATTCAAATAAACTAGGATAACACACTTTGGAGACAGTTACTTACAATGTACAACGAGCATAATTCTCTTGCTGACCGTCGGCGGTACGCCGTTGGACGCGATGCAAAGGTACGCTCCCATCTGCAACCTGTTCACTTTCGTGATATTGAAGACCGGTCCATCAATGCTGGCCACTACAACAGATAGTTTAAGCCACTCAAATCGCGAAATGGACTCAGCCGCTATTGTTGCCAATTAATAAATTAGAGTGAAATTACACTGAAAGAACGATTTTGTTCAAGTATCTAAAAATGTAACCAAATACGGATCTAAAAATAATTTTGTTGAGCCGTCAAAATAATTATGTAGGACGCTCTCAAGCTGGCTGCTAGAATGTCAAAACTTTTCGCAGCATTATCATTTGTTTGAGCGTTCTAATTATTAATTAAATATTTATTAAATATAATTATTTTGATGGTCCAACGTAATTATTTTCAGATCTGTATCTGGCTAAATTTTTAGATACTTGAGCAAAATCGTTCTTTCTGTGTAGATGTCGCATCTTATTAATAACTATTGTGTAAAATGTCAAAGATAATATTACTATTTCAAAATATCTCTATGTTTTACTTGTTCTATCCATAAATAGTATTTGGAGCCTGAGTCGAGTCGGGAGACGTAGAACACAAATTCAGCGCGTCGGGGCAAGAAGTTTTCATCAGTCCCGACCAAAAAATTCCGCAATCGGGATTCGAATTAATACACGTCGAGTACGTTGCTCCGTAGCACTGCGTAACCGATACTAATCACCGCGCCGTCGTTTTTGCCGCGTGGTCTAATCTCCGTTAACATTACACGCCTCGTACAGGCCATTCGCAAAACCCACCATGCACCCTAAACGAAACACTTGTCGAGCGATTTCTTGCCGGTGTACATCTTACTCGAATTCTCAGTTGCGAATATTATAAATGTGCTCGGTGGTGCCAAGTAACTCTCGGCATTGCTCTCTTTAGACCATCACGATGAAATATATGTATACATTCACTGAGAAAAAAGAATGTTTGCAATTACCATAATTTATAGTTATTTTCAGCTCCAACTATATTTTTATAATTGTTTTAACCATGATTGACAAAACATGATTGGCAAAACTATGCAAATAAAGTTATTATTATCAACAATATATGTAGGAAGTTCGCCTCCCATATATTATAGGATAACTGAGTAATACTACTAGGATAGGATATATATATGTACGTTTAATAACTGAAAATGAATGACTAAAATACAACGGTACGCAGTGACGACTTTTCGACGTTGCTAAGACGTACATGCCTCGCGAGCTCTCTGGGCGACTGCCCCGGGGCCCCGGGCCCCCTCCTTCTTCCTTCTCGCGGGTCCGGCCTCGACCGCGCATGCGCCCCGCGTCACAGCTACCGAAACTTCTCGCATGTTTCGCCTATCGCGATTCTCCCTCGCGCGGTAACGCTCAGCCGCACTTGGCTCTTACATATAGCAGTATTGACAATAAAAAAAGACCTTCTAACCATAATTATTTTACTATGCAATTATAGTCATAAATACTAAACACTTTTTTCTCTGTGTATATATATATTTTTTTCTTCAGTATATACATAATTAAAATTGTGTAATCTTTAAAACACGGTCGACACTTTCATCCGCTTTGCAGTTACAATCCATCGTTGAATTTAACAATGTTGCTATAATCTCGAAATAAATTCAGTTTGATGCAAAATCTCCTTTTTTTTACCAAAACCCGCGCGAATATTGCATACAATGAATTTATCGTTCTTTGGGGGGGGGGAGGAGAAAGGGGAAGACCGTTCGAGAACGCACAGCTGCGCTTTGTTAATTAAACATACCGTACTTTTTATTCACGATAGTCTGAATGTTCCTGCTTTCGTGAAAAACCGTGACGCTCTGGAAACCAGACGGATTCATAAGCCGCGAAGTTAACGGATGTAGATTAGAGCCGCGCGCGCGTGGGGAACAAAACGTCCGCCGTAAAATTTAGAATCTCACTGCTGGGAGACGTCGCGCCTTTACCGCGACTCCGTCCGCTTGCATTTCTTAAGTTTTAAGAGGTAAGCCGAATACGGCTTCTCCGCCACGGTGGCAGCCGTGGCACTGAACATCCGTGGCTTAGAACTCGCTTGTTATCCTTAACTTCCATGTATCCACGTTCCCGTGTCTGGCTCGCGAAATATACCCGGATAAACTGTCGCACTAAATTTGCAAAAAGTTGCATATCTATTCCAAACGATCATCCCACGTACACGTACACGCACACACACACACACACACACACACATGGATTTTCGCGGTGTGCGGTGTTTGCGATATCTACGATACTGAAAATCAGGGAGATTATTTTCGAGGCGAAGCATACACTTATTTCGCGATGAAAGATGAAAGAGCTCTTGAAAAGATATTTTCAAGGGGAAATGAATTTTCGAGTCGTTGAGGAACGACTTTGTCGGCTCCGCCGTTTAATCTCTGTGCGGGGCGATTTATGTTATTGAAACGCCTGCTGACTCGGCCTGAAATCACCTGCATACGAGATAAGCTGTAAAGCAGCGGTCGGGCCGCACGGGCCGCCGTGCGGGCTCTTTAGTTAATTAGTTGCGAGCGCCGATTTATACCGTTACCGTCGTCGCGGCAAAAAAAACACACACGGAGAGAAAAAAAGAACCGATAAATGCCAATTACGCTTAATAGATTCCGCGTTTCCCCCCTCCCTCCCCCCCCCCTCGTGTACCAGATTTTGGAATTAAGCTAACGCGGCTTTTTCGACTAATGAAGTAATTAAAACCGGCCGCGGTTTACTGTTCGCCGAATATTTCGCGATCTCCAGTACCTGCGCTGCTTTAGCTCTGGAATTACACCGGAAGACATAAATTGTCGCCTTCGGCAACGCGAAATCGATTATACACTCATTATATGTATATGAATGGATAGTATCTAGGTAATTAATATCTAATTATTCAAGAGTATAGTCTATTTATGAACTCGCTATAATGAATGCATATGCGGATTAAATTTGTAATAATTCACGACGTAATGACTGGCTGTCCCGACGCAGTTCTCGACAGCCGTACTTCTCCGCAGCAATTTCCGCTTCTCAAACTCGCCGATAAATATTTATCAGTGTATAAATTATAAAACTGCGCGCGTGCGTTTCAGATACTTGAAAACAGCTTTGGCCAAGTTCGGGAGAAGCTGGCAAAGTGCAGACTGAAAAGTATCCTGCAGCGATCGACGCGGCACAAAGGTCCCCGAAACTTCGCACTAGCCCGCAACCAGTGAAACTTTATTTCCCCCGCTAGTATTTGCGGACAGTTTCCGGCAAATAGGTTTGCCGGTTTATCTGGGATTTTGTTCACGCATACACGAGCGGGAACAGAACGTCCGTGATGGAGAGCAAGTGCGTGATGGGACGACGGAAGGAGTGTGGGCGTTTACTCATGAGCGAAAAAGGTTGCCAGCAGAACGGAAAGAGCTCGTGGGTTCAAAAGGGATGGCAGAATGCGAGAAGTTGAGACGCGTCGAGAGAAGGGTGGATTGTCGTGACTGTTCGCGATTGCCTGAGAGAAAGACTAGGATAAGAGGAGGGACTTTCGAGGGTAAAAAAAGGGGGAAATCGTGGTAATCGCGAGGTAGAGACCGCCGGATGGGAAAGTACGCGAGTGTAGGAAAGGAAGGGAAAAGGAAGAATTCGTTAATTAAAGTATGGAGCGCCAGAAACAGTACCTGAACGCTAAAAAAAGGTCGAGCGCAGGAACGGGAAGGGCTGGAGGAAATGACAAAGATGGGGAAGATAAAATAGAAATCGCGCGAACAAGAAGTCATATTTGTGAATTAAAGAGGAGCAGCCCGCGTTATAGGCACCTTTGAAAAATCGAGAGAGAATATCGACCTTTCTTTAAGAAATAAAAATGAGAAGAGATGGAAGCGTTCAAGCATAGAGTAAAGATTGAAATGGAAATAAAGCGAGCAGGATGGAGAAGTTCAAGAGGGAGTTTTCATGGTCGCAAAAGAAGACTGAACATGTTCGTAAGTTAAACAAGAAGACGGAAGAAACTTGTGAAAGAGAAACTTACTACTTATTGACTAAAAAATCGAGAAAGTTAAAGAAGAGAAAAATCGCATGCAAATGAAAAGATTATCACGATACTGAAGATGAGCCTGGATCTTCCCAAAGGAACGAAGAGGAAATAAATGTGAGTCAAACGAACAGACATGCGATCGTAAAACAAGAGAAAAGTAGCGAGACTGATAGAGTATATTAGGTAATATTATAAACTTTGATAATAAATATGTCATAATGGAAATAATACAGGATAAATGTAATCGGAGGCATGATAAATTTCTACGGTAGGACATTTGAAACGGTTGGCAGATGATATTAAATGAAGCGCACGA
This sequence comes from Aphaenogaster ashmeadi, assembly GCA_003063805.1. Classification (NCBI taxonomy): domain Eukaryota; kingdom Metazoa; phylum Arthropoda; class Insecta; order Hymenoptera; family Formicidae; genus Aphaenogaster; species Aphaenogaster ashmeadi. Next base: position 269,317 of record NJRQ01000280.1, read on the forward strand.
ATAAACTGCACGCGTAGCGGAATAAATGTTTTCGTTGTCAGCAAAACGGCATTATGCAAAACGACGGTTCAATAAATTTTGGGAAACAATAGGAATGATAAATAGATATTGTATCCACGTCAAGCGAATCATTATGAGAAGCGGTATATTTAAACGGCATTAGCACGAACCGAAAACAGAATGAAAAATTAAGAGACGATCGTGCAAATCGCTTAACCATAAGAGCAACGCGAATAATAAATAGCTGTTATTAATGATGGTATAATCCGGCGATTAAATAATGAGAATAATTTTACTTTAAAAGAACCGCAATGGTTATGATAAAAACCCTTTTTATTTTATGTACGTCTCTCTAGCATCAGTATAATAAGTGTACTCGCTCGGATTAAAAATTATAAATAAAAGGTTTTTATAAAATAAAGTAAATTTCGTTATTTTATCACTGGGCATAATGAATTAAATTTCTCGTGTTATTATATTTAAAGCAAACAGAGATTAATATTAGCATGAGAGCTTCATGAACTGAATGCTAGTTTGAAAAATAAATGACGTTGTTAAAACGGCCATATTCATCTCTGCAAAGAACAAGGTCAAACTGTAAAAAAGTGCCGACGGGGCAAAAGAATCGTCGCCCGTCCTTATAAATTATCGTGGGCTCTCCGCGTGGGGACAGGTGCATAAAATGCACACAAAGGAGAGCAAATATTTAACGGAACTGCATGGAGAGGCGGGACGGCTCAATAAGTTTGAAAGACAAAAGGGTGATAAATTGTTATTGTACCCGTAGAATAAAGTCAGCGTTGTACGAACAGGTGCGAACGAGGATGGTCGATTTTCCTTGGCGTTATTGTGCGAGACGCATAAGAGCCGAAACGCATATTTCACTTTGACGTCACCGACACGGTCGCATCGGCAGCTTCGAATGCAATTGCATCACGCAACGTAGTCGGCTGAATAAAGTCCGAGAGGCGGAATGATAAATCGTCATCCCCGCGTTGAGTGAATCCGGTGTTTCAGCTGTGCGCGCGCGAACGCGGACGCTTTTCCTACGGCGATTTTCAAGATGAGCGATGCGAATAAAATAAGTACGTCGATGTCGGAATGGTCGAGAATTTTCGCGCCACCTGACGCGCTTTACGCGCGCGAATTATGGAAAATAGTCTGTCGCGCGTACGCCGAGGTATTCGATGAATATTGCGAGCAATTCAACTAGTTATTGCTGCAACAGAAATTGCTATCTGTTTTAATATAAGAGTTGCATCTCCCGAAAAAAATACAATTACGCGAGATATACAAGATAACGTGTGTATATATATATATATTTCTTTACATATATAAAGAATTATATATATATATATATAAAGAATTATATATATACTATACATATATGTGGAAATATATTATTATAAATACGTTGTTGTGTATAGTCATTCCGCTACATAAGACTTTAAAGATAACGCCACTAAGTTATTTTAGCGAACCATTAAGCTTTCTTTGTACATATAAGACAGCCTGTAAGTAGTTTACCTTCCTGACTGTTTCCTAGAATAATCAACTCGCCGTCTTCCCTCCTCCAGGTGATGTTTGGCGTCGGTGACCCTGTTGCTTCGCAACGCAGCGAAACGTTGCTGCCCTCTCTCACCACCATATCCGTACTCGTGGGATAATCCAAAATATCCGGCGGAACTGTCGGATGAAAATTCTGATCAGAGCCCTTACATACATTTGCTCGAACGACTCACGTATTCCGCCGTTTTATAAAAAGAACACAAAAATGGAAATACCTCGATATCATAAAAAATGACTGATGCGTAAGAGCAAAGCACAATGTGCAGAGAGAGAGAGAGAGAGAGAGAGAGAGAGAGAGAGAGAGAGAGAGAGAGAAGGTCGACGGGGAGAAACTTGGAACGCCAGCTTCCATTTCGCGAAATACCACGAAGCAATTTTCGATATGCTATCGTTTGGCGGTTTAAAAGCAGTACAATATATACGTATATAGCGTATACAGCCTCAAAAGCGATGCCACGGGCCGAGCCCAAAAACGAACTTGATTTCGCCAGTGGTCCGTGTCCTACTACAGTCGAACTCAACCTTCGAAACAAACAGGAATTTTGCAAAAATAAAGATTTTCTCTCTTCCTCTGCCTCACTCCTCTCCCTCTCTCTCTATCTCTTCTATCGGAACGTACAGCCTCCGGATTTCTGCCGCGATATTAATTCGACGCGTGAGGCACAATGGACGAACCTACAACCTCCAAATAACCAATCTGACTCTTCATCGGGTCAGTGTTTATCTGGCACATGTAGTTCCCTCGGTCGCTCTCGCGGACATCACGTATATGTAGCAGCCACGTTTTGTGCTCGCTGTGCGTGACGCCGATTCTGTGATTCTTCGTTATCACGTGATTGGCTATCGTCAGGATGGTTTGCGTGTCCACCCGCAGCCATGCCACCTGAAACAGAAAGCCGGTACGCCGCTTCAATCGTCTGGAACCCATCCATCACTCCGGCCTTTTGTTTTCCCGGCCGGTGACCGGTGACCGGTGTCATGTGACACCGCGAAAACGCGTGTAATCCGTTACGCTACGGGGCAATTAGAACTTTCTGGCGCTGAAAATCTTTCGTATTGTAAAAATTAATCCACTTTTTATTCTCGTCGCGCAAATTCATCCCTCTTCGAATCATGGCGCGCAATTAAAATTAAGCATTATCATTAAGATTAGTTTCGTTAGCATTACGACTTTATGTTTAATATTCTTACGCTGCGATATAAGCGTATCATTTACAGAACAATCGTGCAAAACAATAAGAAAAAAGGGTGCTTCGATGGAAGATATGATAAAACGTAACTCCGCACGCCAAGAAATCGGAAACAAAAAATCGAGATCGTGAAAACTTGATTTTGATTCACGTCAGAGAAGGCAAACAAAATATATGTTGGCGCAATAAAGCAACTTTAGGATCAAGCAATGCGGTAACGTTCGAAATCGGCGACCCTATCCACAAACCGTAGTCGGACATTGTTGCCATTCAAACATTTCTGCATAGCCAGTTATTGTGAGGCGTACTACAATCGGTAAATGTGGCTTTGTTGGCATTGAATTGCGGACCCAGCAGGCTTAGAAGCTATCTATTGATGGATGACGTAATGACTTTAATGACAAAGCGTCATTGGATCCTCAAATCCGACGAGTTTCCATCGGATGAGTCCTACCATCGAGCACTTTGTCGATCTACAATTGCACGTGCATTTTGCATTAAGCTAGAATTGTCGTGTATACAAAGACGATTCAGTGCGTTGCCTATTCATTTATCTAGATAACAATGTCTGATTCTATTTCAAAGATGACATCTTGTACCCGAAGGACATTATGATGTCTTGAAATCGTTTAGAGGCATAAATATTTTCCCGGTAAAAAATTTTTCATATAAAAATGTTTCTAAATATATATAATTTATTAATAAAATTGTGTAAATATAAATTAATATTAAACAAATGATATTAAGAATAAGACCGATGATATTAAACAAATATAAATATGAAAGGAAGCCCCTATCGGTCACGGCGGATCTTGGTGCCTAATAATAATTATTTTGTGAATATTCCTGCTCATGCGAACTGCGCGCCGCATATTCGTCGGTCTTGAAACACAGTCCTTACATAAAGCCGGAATAATTAATTCACATA
>NJRQ01000280.1:277740-288163 GCA_003063805.1 Aphaenogaster ashmeadi
AAATCAGGTAACTAAGGGTTTTTGGGGTCGCTGATAACGAATCTGAAGTCCGTTTTTAAGAATTCAAAATGGCGGATCCAATATGGCGGTCGCATTTTTTCAAAAGGGTGATTTCTAAGGGTGATTTGTACCCTTCAAACGGCTTTCGGGCCGATATAATAATATACGTGTCCAATAGTTTTCCATGTACTACTTGTATGCCAAGTTTCAAGAAAATCGCCGTATGGCACTTCCCTAGTGTTACTTGTAAGAAGGAATTATATATTATATAAAGAAAATCGTGTGATTCTACGAGATGATTCTCGTATTTAAAAAAACAAAGGTCACCTTAAAATCTCAGGAACACCTCCACCTAGAAAAAACATGTCTTCACCATAAGATGTTCCCCTCGAAACAGAGTAAGTCTTACTTAAAACATTTTTCTTTAAAATGTATTGTTCACAAAAGATATTTGAGGTGGACATTTAAAATGGGTCACCCTGTATATACGGGAATGTATAGACTTTTGGAGTTGGCAACCCTAGATATAACATAAAATATCTTAAGTAGTACAATTTTGGCAACTCTCCCCTATATATTTGAAATGTGAAAGATGCCGAGACGTGTTGATATTTTTCGACGTTTAAAATTTTTGATCCTGAATTTCAAATATTTCAATCCCTCTCTCCCTCTACCCCCCCTTCTCTGTCCCTCTACAGAGCAATACTCGCTCGTCGAACTCGGCTGACCGAAATCTGACGCGCTTTTCGAAAATCGCTGATGCATGTTCACCGTGCGAACATAAAATCTGCATTGAAATCCACCGGTCGAGAATGGCAATATGTCTCACGTCCGGGCATAGTCAGCCGTGAAATACTCGTACAGAGTGCGTCAACGGAGCGTCTGAAATTCATTGTCCACGGCGCGGCGGCGTGGCCATGGCGGTTTAGCGTCCGCGCCTCTATGCGATCACGGGACCGCGCAAAATGGAAACCACGTGCCAAATATGCGTCTTTCCCCTTCATCGGGTTCTGACGGGCGCGGGCGCGTCGACCGAACATTTCCCGATTCCTTAAGCACACTCCGTGTATACGTACAAGTCATATTTTACGACCCCGTATACGGATTATTCAATAACGCGGAAGGTTTTCTCTGTTTTTCGATCAATATGTATCTTCCTTCACGTTGAGGAACGTTATATATGATTTTCGGCTGATCTGCCCTGACAGATTTATACGTAGTATTCCCTGCGAAATATTGAGCCGAATATGTAAAAACAAATCTTCGCGCGTATGAGAGGACGAGAAAAAGGGGAGGGCATTTAATGAAAAAGGATTTCGCACATATACGTGTATGTTAACAAGCGCGTAAGTGCATGTATGTCACTGCGATGTATGTATATAATTCTGGTTTAGCGTATAAAACGTGATTTACATGGGACGAACGCGTCCGCTACGTCCCGATTTATGACATCACCGTAAAGCGTACAGCGTTCCATTATCTTCCGCTTCCGCCGTTCCGCCCCGCCGCCGCCACTTTCGCCGCCCCCACCCCTAACGCGCAAACTGCGAGCGCTGTCAATCACTCACCCCTAAATCACATCCTCTCCCGTGCCAGGAGGCGCTAACAAGGTGACTGCGCCTTAAATATTTCAGCGCGTCCTTTTTCCACTCCACTTCCACTTCTCCTCCACCCAGCCCCCGTATATACTATCGACTCCCCCTGTTTCCGTGCTGTGTCGATGGCGACAGAATGCAAATTTGTCCGTGTCCGTCGTCCGGCGTTGGTACTACTACTAATCGATTGATTGCCTCTCGCCTCGAGGCATTGATGCATTCGTGCGATTAATTTCATCGGGAACCATGCGCGACGCTATTTACATGTCATCAACGTGTAAGGGCGTTTCGTCTTTTCGGCAATAAGGCGGACGTTGGCGCGTGCGGATCGGTCCGGTCGCTGCAAGAATGCGTCGGGAGGCGAGATTCTTCTTTTTTCTCTTCGGCAAACGTGTGAACGTCACTGACGTTCATGGCCTCGCGGGCGAAATGCGCTACGCTATCTTCCCCATGCCGTACTTTTAAACTGGATTACGTCTACTTCAGCGCGGAGTGGCTCGAAGGGGATCGTTCGGGCTGGTCTTTTATTATGGCGAGCCCGTACCTTACGTCGGTTATGACGGCTACGTGGAATGCAGGCGTCATCCGCAAGTATCGCGGAAACATATTAAAGAGGATGGCCGCCGCCCTTTCTTTACCCGTGTGCGTACGCGAATACGTGCACGACCGACTGTCGCGCTGCAAATTGGCGCGGGCAACGGGGAAAAAAAATGCTACGGGCGTCGCGTTACACATTTGAGAGTTGAAGCACCGCCAGGCACGCCGAGTGCTATGTCACGTTTTGTAAAGTCTCGTTCTCCTCTAATTAAAAGACGTTCGTTTGAACCCCACCGTGACCTGTGAGCAACGCTTCTTTGAATCGGCCTGCGCTCCAAATTTAACACCTTTTCGTTACTTGTACGGTTCCTTCGTTCCCGATTTATTTTCTATTCATCAAATGATCGCTTTTGCTTAGAACTCGCTTCACTATGCTTTATTAAAACAATACGGTTGAATCGTGTTGTTTTTGTTACCCTTCGCTTCATCACTTGAATATCTCTTTGCTCTATATACGCGGAAAGAACGATTTTGCTAAAGTATTAGAAAATTTAGCCAGATACGGAGCTGAAAATAATTATGTTGAACCATCAAAATAATTGAATATAATAGAAATGTAGAATAATATAATTGAATAATAGAAAACGCTCAGATATAATGATGACGTTGCGTTGCAAGGAGTATTGACATTTTAGCAACCAGCTTGCTAGTTTTACGTAATTAATTTGATGGTCCAACCTAATTATTTTCAGATCTGTATCTGGCAAAATTTTTAAATATTTCAGCAAAACCGTTCTTTCTGTGTACGATGGATATAATATTTATTGGTTTAACGTTTACGCCCGAAAGGAGTTCATATCGCTCAGTCCGATGCTTAATCCGTCTTAAATATTCATTTTCGTAATCCCCTTAGAGGAAATGTCGTTATCCATTTAGTCTCAAGTACATCCGCTCGCTTATATCTTCTCTTATAATTTCTTGTGCTAGGAGACAATAAAGAGCAGGACGATGCTAATGAGATTTCTTTTCTTACGCTTATTCTTCACGTATCTTCAATCTTAAGTTACGATCCTTCATTGTGCGCGTCATATGTCGCGCTATATAATTAGCGTTCCAGCATTGTATCTCTGACACATTTCGCACATACCGTCCACTCTCGGAAAAATAACACGTCAGCTCTGTCGACACTCGATTTTTCATTTTCGAGTTACTTTTTTGCGGAAATGATACTTGCCTGTAGCACACGAGAGCCGCTCAGTCTCGCTCGGTCGCGTTAGTGGAGGTAAGGATGAATTGCCGCGACGTAAAAGCGCATCGCTGTACGGTGGCGACTGATGGAGCGGGAAAAAAATTGTAGCGAGATGAAAGCCGAAGAACCCTCGCGTGAGCGGGAAAGTATTGACGCGGGGAAAAAAGAATCCCGCGCTCCGTCGTATTAACGATTAATAGGGGGGAACGGGCATTCAAATTCTTTCGTCGCCTTCTCTGAAAATCTTTTCGCATTCATCCCTCCGTCCCTCTGCTCGGCGCGGCGCGGCGCGGCGCGGCGCGGCGGCGCGAAGCAACGGTGGGTATTGTAACTTCGCACGTAACTGGATTCTCGAAACTCCAAGAGCATTAAAATGGAGGAAGTGAAGTGCGAGGAAACGAATTAAGTGCCGACTCCTGAAGGCGCATGGACAACACTCCTCGGCGACTCGATACTTAACAAACAGCTGTATTTCATTTACAGCGATCGCGACGCAAAGATTTAACGCTGGTACGGCGACGGCACGAAATGAGACAGATTCAGATGCGACTCTGTATATATCTCGATGGCTTTGCCTCCATCGTGCTTGCGTGTCCGGCATCTGGTGCTCTGTATACGTCTCCGATCCAGTAAATTTTTATTTTCGATATACAATAAGTGACCTGGAGCCGCGACATATAAAACTTACGCCGCGAGGAGATCGCTTCCATAAAATAAATTGCAAGGGTGGATAGTGGGGGGACGATCGTAAAATTTGATTGCTTTCTAAAACGCGCCCCGCGCGTAAGCTTTACAGGCCAGACAATTAAAGCGCACCTCGTATACCTTCGACGCATTAAATAGATATTGAAACTATAAACGTGGTGGAGGACGTGGTAGTGTGCGCGTCCGCCAATTTAATTGCTGTTGCCGATTGCACGTGCATTCTCGTTGTTCCTACGAGCACATTTCGCCGTAATCCTGCGTGTAAAAGCGAAATTTTTATCAGATACGAATCGAATATCATGCGTTTTTACATGGCGTAAAATTAATTCTGTTAACATATCACGCGTTGCGTTGGCATCGGGACGGAGGGCAACAGAGAAGTTGACAACAAAAGAAGATTAAACGCAAACGCGCCACCGATGAGCGTTGATCCAGAAATAAAATTTCTGGGGATGAATTTTCATTATTTCCAGAGAACTCCATGTTCGGCTGGCACGCCACCAAAAAAATAATAACGTAACATTTCACTTCGAACCGATAGAGACATCTTGATGATGCCTGCGTAGTCGTCGAGGAGATATTACGGTCGATATGTTGGTACAGAATCAAGACATTAGTCCAAGATGTTCATGATATCTTTATAGGGGAGAGTTGCTGAATGCGCGTACCCCGGTCGCCTAAACCGTACTTCATCAATATTTTATATTATTATTACTTAATATAAGCAACATTTAGTAGCAAAAATATATAAGAAATAAATAAGAAATGAGTAATATAGACAAAAATGTAGCAGGTTACATTTTATTTTGTGCGTGCTAACAACACTTAAAAAAATCAAGTACAACAAGTATGATGTTAATTTTTCATCAATTTATGTAGCTGATAATAATGCAATTTAATTCTGAATTTTTATATTTTCATAAAAGAAGGTTTATTGTAGAATATTTTACATTCTTTGTATTTGCAATTATTATAAAGATTAAATCGATATTGTTATAAAATCTATCGAGTTTCCTAAATTGTACCATCATAAGGTTTTCTATACCGTACCGGTAGCATTTAGGAACTCGGGCTTATACAAAATGTTTAAAAAAAAGTGATATTTTGAGAGCAGGTAGTATCTATTGCAGCAAGTTACAAAAAGACTTATAACAAATTAATTTGTTATTGATGAGAGGGGTTAAACATGTAACAATAGGTGCCTGAAACATCAAGCTACAATTTCCAACGTTTATTTGCATGCAAATCAGTACTAAATGGAAAATATAATAAAGAATAGCTTAAGTGGTACGTATTCGGCAACTCTCCCCTACTTTTATATAATACATCAGCTTTGATACTCCCACACTTTTACAGTACAACTTTTGTATGTGATTCGATGAATAGCACTGCTCCCCGCGATATCTACGAAAACCACGTAAGCAAAAACCAAGTGTACGAATGTACACTTTTCGATTAAAATTTTCATATCGATTATACTGAGGCAAAAGCAAAACGCCAGATATGGAATGGTTAATCTGAAAGAGTATGTAGATTTTGCGGAGCGTATTCCGATAATAATTTATGGTAAGTAATTCCCGCAGTCTTGGAATCGGGTTCGCGCGGATTCATTTTGAACCGGGGGGGAAAAACGAAAACGTTCTCCGTATTACTTTTTTTTTCTTCTTCCTTTTGCTCTTTCGACACGAAATGGTTCGCTAAATGCAATTTACGGCGGCTCTCACAGTTCGCCTGTCGCGTTTCGTTAACTTAAGAGCGGAAATTGTTCGACGATAAACGCATAAAGTAGATGGAAGGTGCGAGAATTGATCAACTTTAACGCTATAAAGCCTAATAATTCTGACTAGAGCATAAATAGACGATAGGTAATCGACGGGGAATAACGGCCCAAGAAAATCCAATCTCGGACGGAGAGGTTGGTAGAGTTCAATTTATTGCGGTTGACTGCACTCGCTCGATGCATTTATGTAAATGCTGTGTCGATTATGCGTCACTAGATACGATAACAGAGGAAGTTTCAAAATGTACTTAGGCTCAAAATCTTCCAGTCGCGGGTGTATACATCCTAGAGTTTCTTGAACTGCTTAATTTATTCTATCCTCGATATCACAGTTGTTTACCTCCAAGACTGCGCCGAGATAAATCTTCTTTAGACCTCCTCCAATTCTCGTTCAAGAGCTTACACAAATTGATTTATATTCCCTAAGTTATAAGTCAGAGTAAAAAGAAAAGCACGGTTCATCGTCTTATGAAATATCAGCCCGGAATAATTAATTACATTTGATCTAGTACCTATTCATATCCATCTTAACGTCTGTTTAATAAAGTTTTAATTTTCCTAAGACGGAAGTCCTTGATAACAGATGATTGCAAACGAAGAAATATTACATCGGCGGAAATGGCGTGAAAATATGGACGAGATATCCAAGTGGACGCCGCGCCGCACCGTGCCGTTTATTAAATGCCGACCGTGCATATTTAAAAAAACACAATTAAAAGTGTAATAGGCAATCCGGGAGCAATATTCGCGATTACGCGACAAGTACAGCGTATCATGTTTTATCACGCCGTTTAATTAGAACGTAACGCCGTTAAATAATGCAATCTCCAAAATAAAATAAAAAAAACTTGCTCGCTAAGTGTACCAACATGATGCACTATTGAAGCTGTTTAACCCGCGTTGATTAACAGCGTAAACTGTGCCCAGCTGTGTTGGTTCGTGGCGTATCGATGAAATTAGTATGAATTGTTGTGTTATCGAAATCCCTTTTTTCACTGAATTTTTTATAGAAGGTAACCATAAATCCAGATATTTTATAATGCTACAATTTTATCACCGCCCGCCTATCATCTGTTAAGCGATTGACGCTGATGCCTCGTTGACGACACGTATTTTATAGGGGAGAGTTACCGAATGCGTATATACCACTTAAGCTATTTTTTATTATATTTCCCATTTGGTGCTGATTTGTACGTAAATAAACGTTGGAAATTGTAGCTTGATGTTTCAGGCACCTATTGTTCAACCTTTTACCAATAACAAATTAATTTGTTATAATCTTTTTGTAACATGCTACAAAAGGTACAATTTAGGCAACCGATCGCCTAAATCGTACGCATTCAGCAACTCTCCCCTACGTTCGACGCATTGCGAACTGCATCTCGTCGTTCTCGGTATGCATAACCCAACGTAATATGAAAATATGGAGAATGTGAATATCTGCAATTTCTCAAATAGATATAGATCCCCTCTCGGTATCTGTTTATATTTGGACAGTATCAATATAGATACAGAATTGACCGTACCTACCAATGCTGTAATGGCAAAACGTAGCCCTCTCTTCTAGGAAAAAAAATAAAAGAAAGAAAAAACGGAACAGCTGTGTACTAGATGTAGCTCCAAATATTGGCAATTTCTTTCACCGCGACCAGCGTCGCTACTCGCTGTTTCGTTGAACAAAACTGAAAAAGGGATGCAGGATGCAGGAAAAGAGCAAGTGACGCGAGCCAGTTCACGTACAATGATGTAAACGCTTCTCTAAAATTCTGTTATTCGCCAAGGTAACGTATAATCACTGCAAATCCAAGCGTATTATTTTTACACGCGTAAACATCTAAAAATGACACATTTGACTGAAGCTCTTTCCACATCTTGCCGTTTTAAGTTACGTCATTTAACACGTTAAGTGTATTAAATTAAAAATTATTACGTTCAATCGTGTTAAATGACATGATTTAAAACTGCAAGAAATGTGTAAGAAGAGTTTCAGCTAAAATAACACGCTTGGATTTGCAGTGATACGACGCGACGCATCCCAACGGTATACGTTTAATATCAGTCCTCGTCGTTGTCCTTCGACGACCGACAGGACAAAACCCCTTTCACTGGTAATTCTAATCACACGCGTGACAAGGGATATACGGAGACTCTTCAGCACTGGCGGGCGAGCACTTTAAGCGCGTTACTCGATATTTAGTACGGACGCACGATGTACCCACACGGAGGCACACAGGGTGGCAACGCGTGTAATAGGTGGAGCACGAGCACTGACCCTTCCTCAGTTCGAATCTGTTCTGCGAGCTCGGCTCTCCGGGCTCGGTGCCAACATCCTAATTATTCCTGCCCCGTTAAACCCGTTTAGTATATCGATTTAGTAATCCTCGCCGTTCCACGATCCAGCCTGTACGTACCGATATGTGGGTGTTCACGGATTCTATATGATCCGCGCATCCGTGCACCTTGCGTCTCCCTGCTCATGAATTTTGAAAGACGCACACACGCCTCTTTCGAAACGGCAGGAGATTAATAGATGTCGAACTAGAGTTTTACTTGTACAATAAGTTTAAAAGAGGACAGAAGGTTTATATGGTCGAATTGAAAGCAAAATTTGCGAATTTATTTCAAGGAAAGGAATAAATAAACATAAATCTCTATTTAGATCTTATTTATATTTGAGATGTAGTAAATTAATTTGTAATACAAAAATTAAAAATATAAGATTTTTCTGACAGGCCCGAAAACAGCATTTTTCAAAAGTTTTGCCAGGTTACTCGAAAACGAAAATTTTAGCTTTAGAGCAGTTATTTGTTATATATTTTTTTTATTGGCTAAACCTACAATGAAGTCTATAAAAATTGTTTTGTTTCCGTTATCGTTATAACGTCAATTTTTACGTAAAAGTTTTGAGTTTTACGTTTACGTTGTTACTATTTTGTAATAACATTTTCCTAATGGTGTATTTTAGGTTCAATCGGTAAAGCAAAGTGTCCTGAGGAAAACTAGATCAGAAAATAGCAGATTGCTTCCTTAGAAGTGGAATCGTGGCAAAACACAAGGTACACAAAATTTACGAATCTATCTTCAGTGACAGAAATCAGTGACTCCTACATTTTTAATAAGTTTTATATTACAAATAAATTTTTTACATCTCAAATATCGTAGTAAATAATACTTTAACGGAGAATTGTGCCCATTTATTTTTTCTCTGAAATAAATTCATAAATTTCGCCCTCAATTTGACTACAAATCTCCTATCCCCCTTAACTTGCGCGAAATATTCGTCGTCATAATGATCTATACGTGAAACGTATATCGCTGCGTTGCGCATCACGTACTTTATTCTCGCGTTCTCTGTGTCGTAAATACCATTATTACAGAACGCCCAACTGGGAATTTATACATCCGGCATCGTTTCACTAATCGGAAGACACGCGAGTTGCGGGCAGACGGATACATCAACTACCGACAATATATACATATATAGCACGCTCGCTGCTGGGTCATTAACTGTTTATTCGCGTATCAAGCCATGAACGAATTCAATTGGGCGCGTCAGTAACAGCAAACTCTGCGACTAGTACAACGTTAACAGCAATGAAACTTAATCGTTTGATTTGCCATTACGCCTGCATTAGATATGCGCTTGAGGAATAAGTCTCGATTTCCGTGTAGATTAAATGGAAATCCGATGTTAAACTAGTGATGCTTCAAGACGATGGCCCGATATAACCTGGGAATAAAATGCAAAGCGCGATCCCGCCGTAATTATTTACTCCTTGAGACCCGTTGTCATCGGACTAAATGCCTGTAAGACGCCACTTTACATTCTCGCCTCTGACATTTACAGTGGCGGAAATTAGTCTCGTTACCGTGCTTAACATTTCATTCAATAAAGACTAAGTTAAATCAAAGGAAACGCTTGTTTTACCCCGAAACCTTTTAATATAATTATTTTGCGGAAATTACGAAATTTTCTAAATGAAAAAACCAATAAAAGCCCCAACGCTTAATTATACAAACCCGTTCCGAAAATTTATTTTTTATTGGAACTGGAATTAATCGACCAAATGCAATCAGACTTAATACTCTAGAGTTTTTTGAAGCATTGAATAAGAATATGTCAAAATTGCGAAATTTAAAATGACGGATGCAATATAGCGGATTCAAATTAAAATTCATTAAAAATTTTTTTAAATAAAGCAATTTTTATAAAATCCAGTTTTCAAAAGTTTTTAAGTTACTGATCGAATCTAACGTCAAGATTATTATTAGAAAATTGAACATGGTTGTTAAAACGCATAAATAAAATTTTGAAGTTTAAAATTGCTTTGCGGTTTTGCTTTGCTTGAAGCTCGTCAGTACTCAGTAAACTTTCGTTATTAGGTCCGGGAAAGACTATTTATGAATTTACATACACACACGCATATACAATATATATATATATATATATATATATATATATATATACATATATATATGTATATATATATGTACATAATTATTTATTTATAAGAATTTATATCTTTTTTAATTGTATTTTGAATGAAATAAACGCTA